>JAYMSV010000861.1:0-14667 GCA_036897745.1 Erodium moschatum | reverse complement strand
TCAACCGCCACAATGCTAACCAGACCCGCCGTGAAGCCGCCATTTTGAAGTCCTCCGTCGATATACAGCCCGAGTGGAACATGCTCGACCAAATCCCCTTCTCCACCTTCTCCAAACTCTCCTTCTCCGTCCCCGAGCCGGAGGATCTCCTCCTCTGCGGCTCCCTTGAGTACTATGACCGCGCCTATGATCGGACCACTCCGAAGAACGAGCGCAGGCTCGAGCGGTTCAAGAACAGACACTTCTATAAGGTCACTACCACTGACGATCCGGTGATCCGCCGTCTCGCCAATGAGGATAAAGCCACTGTCTTTGCCACTGATACGATCCTCTCAACCCTTATGTGCGCTCCCAGGTCTGTCTACTCTTGGGACATTGTGGTCCAGCGTGTTGGGAACAAGCTCTTCTTCGACAAGAGAGATGGGTCTCAGCTCGATTTGCTGTCTGTGCACGAGACCTCCCAGGAGCCTTTGCCGGAGGCCAAGGATGACATCAATTCCGCCTATTCATTGAGTGTGGAGGCTGCTTACATCAACCAGAATTTCTCTCAGCAGGCTCTGGTTAGGGACGGGAAGAAGGTGACATTGGATGAGCCTAACCCGTTTGCCAATGAAGGAGAAGAGGCTGCTCCCGTGGGATATCGGTATAGGAGGGGGAAGCTGGATAATGAGATGTATCTTGTTGCTAGGTGTGAAGTCCAGAGTGTTATCGAGCTTAACAAGCAGAGGTCTTTCCTCACCCTCAATGCCCTCAATGAGTTTGATTCCAAGTATTCTGGTCTTGATTGGAGGCAGAAGTTGGAGACACAGAGGGGTGCTGTGTTGGCTAATGAACTCAAGAACAATTCGAACAAGTTGGCTAAATGGACTGCCCAAGCTCTGCTTGCAAGTGCTGATATGATGAAACTGGGATATGTTTCCAGGGTGCACCCACGTGATCACTTCAACCATGTCATACTCGGTGTGGTTGGGTACAAGCCAAAGGATTTTGCAGCACAGATCAATCTCAACACTTCAAATATGTGGGGCATTGTCAAATCTATAGTGGACTTGTGCATGAAACTGAATGAAGGGAAGTATGTTCTTGTCAAGGATCCGACCAAGCCTCAAGTTAGGATCTATGAGGTTCCCGCAGATGCTTTTGAGAATGATTACGCAGAGGAGCCATTGCCAGAGGATGAACAAGTGCAGCCACCCACAGAGGATGCCGATGGCAAGGAGACCAGTGCTGATACAAATGAAGTGGAAAACAAGGAGGCGGCTGTGCAATCTTAAAAGGGTTGTGATTATTAATCCTATTTTCTGTGTTTGCTTTTAGGTTATGTTTCACTGGTTCATAACTTCATATGCAATTTGTCCCTTTCTCGACCCTTTTTAGATTCAATTATGCTTTTCTGCAAGTGTGCTATCTTCTTATGCTCTACATGTGACATGATAATAAACATGAAGTTGTAATTGTATTTTGTTGTGGACTTGAAATATCAAGTGTGTGCTGGTTATGGTCATTCAAGCTTGTGATCTATGTTGGAAATATGGTTTTTGAAGATTGGTACTATTTTCTGTTCATTATTGTGATGTTGTCTTATTGTTTATTATAGTATGGGTACTATCTAGCAAGTAAATATTGATGCTCGTTGTAAAATGGGGAGTTATAGAAATAGTAACGCATTCTCTTGATGTAGTTTTTCTTCGAACGTAGTTGTGGTGAGTCCATGGCTCGATCATACAAACTTTGAACCTCTTCAAATGGATTATTGATGCTATCTTCCATTGAACTTTCAACATTCGCTCGAGTTCTAATTGGCGAGGAACGCTCTTGTTTGATTGAAATTGCTTGCCATTGAATTGCACAAAGGTGGAGATTACAAGAATGTGAGGTTGGGAGAGTAGAACAGAGGTTGTGATTTTTGTGTATGAACATGTCAATTCTAGACCATTTACCAATTAAATTTTATTTATTCCAACATAAATTTTTATTTAAACAATGGGCAACTATTGGTTAAGCCAAATATAACCGTTGGTGCCGACGCATATATGCGGCGGTATTGATATCGCCGCTGCCTAAACGTCGCTCATTCCGCCGTCGTTTCAGCCTCGTCCCTGCCTATTTCACAAACGTTTACAAAATGTAGGCTTTCCATTGTCGATTGCGAATACTCTGAAAGGTTGAGACTAAATAATAAAATAATAATAAATATTAAGGCTAAAACAAAATAGAATGTGTTTATTTCTCCCAAAATAACCAACTTTACATTGCTCTCTATTCGAACTTCCAAAACATCGATTTTTTAGTCTTCGATTACACACTCTCGTTGGTAAAAATGTTTGCCGGTTGTTTTTAGGACCTCCATTAAAAGTGGAACACAAAACTAGTATATTCTTCAATTACACCACAAAAAGGATGGGTTGGAGTGATTTCCAATCACATCCTCATTCTCACACAATTAGAACTTGTATGGTGCAATACCTAAGTCCCACAAAATAGATAAGAAACCATGTCCACACTTACTTCTGGTCAGTATTAGTGTAGTGCTACTCTTTTGGTATGATGCTTGGAACAGTCACATAATGCTAATTTTGTTGAGAACATTTGTAATGTCCTTTTTCTTAATGTATTTATACAAACATTTGAATTGAAAAAAGAAAAAGAACACTGCTATTGCTATTGCTATGCTGCATTGTCAAAACAATGACTTGTAATTTGTAGTAAGAACCATATTTCAACAATTCACAAAAAGCAGCATCCATCCTGCAATAGCACTGTGATAAGGAAAATTGGATCCAAACCCTATACAAGCTTTGAAATTGTCAAATCTAAATGTACAAAATGCATCATTTTTATGGACACTTGTTGAAATCTTCAAACAGTTCTTCTCATCTGCATGTTAGTCGTCCCTCGGGTGCTTGTTGTGATCCAATTTTCGTCGTTTGGCAGCCAGTTGGGGCCTCAGCTGGACATGCATAAGAGGGGATGATAAGAAATCAATGAAACCATGCTATCAGTTCATTATTAGCTCAATGAAATGAATAACATTATTCTCATGGTTATCAACTAAACTGAAGGATCACGTCACATACCTCTGCAAAAGGATACCATAATGACAAAATAGTAACTGAATCTAAGATTTGCTAAGTTCATGCTATGTTTTTTCGAGCAGAATCCAGAAACATGTTGCCTTCTTGGCCACAAACTCGGATTCTATATGCAAAAGAAGTGCAATGTAGTACACTAGTGTTCTCTCAGCAAAGAGATAAATGGGAGGTTTGAAACTTACCATCTCAATATACTTTAACTGCTTTAGAACTTGATCAGTTTCCAGCTCCTGCGGCAAATAGATAAAAGGCAATTGCATAAGAATCAGAAATAGTATTGATTTAAAGTTAAAGATCAGAAGATGAAACAGTAAAAGTAGTGTCTCATCATCGGCCATGCAGAGTTTGAGAACAGACTGCCATTTGAAAGGAGAAAACCTAGCTTGTACGAAAAGAAATGAAGCACTTGCAACTTCTTACACAATTAACTTGATCTCCCCGGAACATACATCCCAAATCTCAACTGAGACTTTCCTTGTGCGAAGTCAATTTGCAAGATAATATATGTTTCATAGCCAAACAAAAAAGGCTGAAATTTCACCTGAGGCGCAGAACAATCAGCAAGTGTTGGATTCCAAAGCACACAGCAGAAACACTCCCAGTTATCAGTTTGGACTTCAAAGAGAGGAGCCCTGTCATTCCAGGAAGAAAAAAATAACTTCTAAGAACATTCACATCTTAAACTTAACTGAAAAGGTTTTCATGACCATATATGAAAAGTCAAACAATTAACAGTGGGAGAAGAGTGAAGAAACCTGCATACATAAAACATAGTAAATAACATCTTCAGTTGTTAATTGTTATCCTTAAAATGTGAAATTCAAATGATTTCGAACTAGATCATAATATTCTCCAATTGCATGCTTTAATTGCTTGATATTCCACAAGGAACTACCCTTGTGTATTACAACATCCTGTTGCATTCATGTTTGACATATTAAACCATGTATAAAAAAATCAAGTCAGAAGTAACAGTATTAGACAATCTCCCTATGCATAAAACCTAGGAGTCAATGAAAACAGATAATCCTTCTTAAAAGAGAGTCAGCTCTACACATCCACAAAATCTGAAATAAAAATCACAAACAGAAGGGGGGAAACAGACAAAATAAAAAGGAAACAGATCAAGAATACCAGCTTGACCTTCTGCACTGGCCATTCTACAAAGAAAAAAAATCACACGAGGTCATGTTTGTAGGTAATAAGTTAATCAATCAACATGCAATATAGTTGCTAGTGGTCAAACTATTTGAAAAGTTACCTATTCAAAATCAAGAGGTTTTTGGAATAGTGATATAGAATTTAAATGAAATTGATATCGAGATCCATAATTTTTCCAGTTGATAAACAGCCAGTATTAGGTTCCCAACTTGAAATTGGGACACTTTAGGTGTTCCCATATTGATATTAATAATAGGTCCAATATAGAAGAATAAGTCTTAAATTACCTGCGCCACTTTCCGCATATAGTTCCATCATCGGCTCCCGGTCCCTCCTTAATTTGCTGACACTGAAGCCAGTTACCAATAGTGTTGGACCTATAATGCTTGTTAGAAGTCCACTCCTAAGGCAAAAGTTCCATGTCATATCTCCCATGAGAAATCCCACTCTAAATTATAGTACTGGTAAGTATACAATAGTAAACAAATGTGTCTTACTAGCTTAATACTTTCTGAGGAATCCATCTCCAATGCACCAACAACGGTATCAACACTGCAAATCAACAAAAAAGTTAAACGTGACAAAAGATTAGACATAGATAAACAATAAAAAAATACCCCCACTAAAATAAGCATGAAAGGAAACCCAACTCGTTATTGATTGTGTTCAGTCCAATAAAAACCAATTCTTGAACTTCGGATTCCCAAAGCTGGGCTAAATGCTTTCACATTTCAAGTTCCATTTTCTTACTCACCAATGAAATCATATTAGGGGAGTCACTTTCCACACGGATTGGCTACAACCTTTTATAACTAGCAGAAAATTCTGCAAGAGAACAAGGGCAGAAAAGATACTATTTTAGTGAGACGTCTGGACACCTATCTACATAGAATCATCCATGGTGGAGACTGCAGAGTAAATCCTAAGAGGACCACGGATTCAATAAGTTGCTTCTCCATCTTTTAGAAAGTAACCAGCTACCAGTTTTATCCACAACTTGATCTTGAAACACACCCTCAATGTATAACAAGGTGTGCAACAGAAACTGTTGAACATACAACGGAATAAAAATAAAATACATTCTCTTAAACAGATTACAAGAGAATCAGTTCAATCCAAGCACCATATACAGGCCCATCAACTAAGAATGGGCGACAAATCTGACCCCCAAGAAGCCTTTACAGTAACCTATTTGCTAAATCCTAATACATCTTTTATTTGGTATGTACTACTAGAATGAAATAAAGATGGGGTAATAACCATTAAATTTTAAGCATACTGACAATCAAACAAGTTCCTTGTAACATGTACCATAACAGTGGCAAAAGAAAAGTTTATAACAAAGGAATTCATAACCAAAAAAAAACTATCAAATCCTCATAGGACCACCCTCATCTACGTTTTTTTTTTCCGACTAATCAATGTGTACCAAGCAAAGGTTTGAGCTCAAGACCTTATGTAGATGTAAGGGAGAACTGAATCACTTGGTTCTTTAAACATGATTGCTTATATCAGGTTTAATCTCAGTACCTCCCTTATGTTAGAGAAAGCTCTTAACCACTGAGTCACCCTAATCTTAGTTACCTATCTTAAATCCACAAAAAGATAAAAGTATAATCTGAGAACATACTATATTTACCAAACTAAAAGTAGTGAAGCCTAGCCTTCTGGTTTATAATTATTCACAAAATGGAAGAACATCATTTAGTACTGCCCCATCTAAAGCATGATCCTAGGAGAGGAGATTTAGATATTGTCCTAACCTTCATTTCAAATATATAAAACAGTGAAACCACAACTTAAAGCATATAAAAGGAACTAGGAATGCAACATAAATCTTACACACTCTTTCTAAAGCTAACCGCATAAGATTAGCCACAGTGACCAGGCAAATTGACCTCTCCAACCTAATAATATTCTTTTCCTTGTGCCGAAAAAAATATACTGTCTTCCTTGAAATTTAACAACAAAGTGGGAAACCCATATAAAAAATGTGCATAGAGTTAAATATGTTAACTACCTATGGAAGATAGTTCACATGATAAAGCCAGAGGATAAAATTATTACTGAAATTACATACCTGTCAATTTGACCCAACCAGTCAGGTACATCTGCTTGGAAACCTTTTCCAACTCGAACATTTAACGTATAGGGCTCAGTATCTTCCAACATCAATGCTATAGGACTTGATTCGCCTAGAGATAATGCATTTTTGTATCTGCCTATTTCACTAGTGATGCTAGGAACTTTTTTTCTAATAGCCTCGTTTAAAAGTTTCTGCTTTGTTGTTAAACATGAATGGCAAAACCACTCCTCATCTGGTATTTCCTTTATACGTGGATTGTAGCAAGACAAATGAAATGCCTCTTCACAATGATCACAAATTAGCATGTTCAACGTTGTTTCTGAACAACTGCAAATTTTGCAAGGCCGGGAACAGCTGCTACCACTACATACATCACCACCTTCAGTAGCGGGGCAAGTCCTGACAGGCCAAACCCTTTCAAGCAAGCCCTGGCTTCTTAGAATAGAGATATAAAGATCCTTCCCAGTTAGGTTTTTACTGATGGCATCCACAGCAACTATGCTAGAAGAGGAGCACTCACCAACATCATCCATCCCTGTCTTCTTGGCCGCTGAAACGAGTTCCATATTCGACTTTGACGATGGGCAACTATCATTTGTACTGTCAGCATCTATGATCTTTTTCTGACTATTTCCAGGAGCCTTATCATTGGCATGGTTTTCCTGAATTGAGCATTTATTTGTTGATTCAGATCTTAAAACATCTGTCTCATTATTGAATACAATGGGCATAATGGGTCCTCCAAGAGCCAGATGTTCACACTGAATTTGTGTACCAATGTGGTTCTGTGTGGGTGTCCCCAAACCAGGAGCCTCAGAACTGACAGGAGATAGAGAATCAGCCCTTCTCTTTGTCTTGGACACTTTACCTGCTGAAAAAAGTTCAGCAGAATTCCCTAGTTGCTTGCGTCGTTTGTATACGAAGTTAGGGGCACGACTCTTGAGTTTCATACCAATAGATGATGGCTGGGAACAACTTACTAAAAACGATGAATCATCAGCTTTCTGGCAACCATCATGAGGTTCATCAAATTTTGGGAACATCTGCCAAGTTCCAGCACCATGCATCCAATCACAAAAGAAATCTTGTTTCCCAGGGTCAGGTGAATAATACAGACGGTCTTTAATTGAACTAGGAAGCGAATTCGGTAACAGCATTTTCACCTGAGTGAACTTCACTTCTGCTTGAAATATATTGATTTTGAACTCCCAAAAGTAATAAACTAGTACTCATTTATGGTTAAGAGGAGATGATACAAGTGAACATAAGCAAGATCACTTAACACCCATCCATAGCCGGCATGAAGCTTCCTGATCACAAGGGAAGAAAAATAACAGGAAATTATGAACAAAATATTGGCACCAAATTTTGACTTGCTACTTAACGTATTATACTATTTTAAATATAATAAAAGATCATACTTGACCCTTCAAATTTAATTATCCACTTGCTAAATTATACATTCATAATATTCATTTTAATTGTGATCTTTATATTAGTCATTGCACCCTACATATCTTTCAGGGGGTTATTTAATAGATACCTTATTCACCCGCTTTGAGTTTAAAACACTGAAGGTGTAAAGGATAACATATATGAAAACAGAACCAACAAGAGAAGGAGAATACTAATGTCTTATTACTATAACATATGCCTCATCAGATAAATAGCCTCACTTTCATACCTATATAAATTTACAATCCCTAGATTTTTCAAGGATAATTGTTGTGCATATACCAAAGGAAGACACTGCCCACTCAACAAGGAACATAGGCATTGAAAGGTCACAGCTAGGATCTTAGGTAGCTCCTCTACAATAACACCCCGACAACCCACCAGGCCCAAACTTCATGAGAACCCTAGGTTGGCTCGAGGGGAAGGGCCCAAGCCCTACGCTCCCAAGTTCTCCTCCACTAATATCTCTATAATACAACCTCTTCTGAATAGACCTCCTTGTATATTGAAAAATAGGTTACATCTCAGTCTTCTATCACCTTTTTTCCTTCTACAATCTTAAAAGCAAGAGTGAGTGACACTTTTCTCATAAATACATTGTTGAGCCCCTTGCTCCTCCAAGACAATATGACGAATACCTTAGTCAACAAGAACCTATGAGCCCATCTTACTCTAGACAAGCGTGCACCCATGGGGACCAAGCTTACCACTACCATTACTTTTGTGTCACTAAAAATCTACTAAACCATTTCGTATTGATAATTTATTTTCATTACTAGTTATCTATTATCAGTCATGTTTCACTCTTAATTTGTTTCTTATTTGGTATAGGTCTCTTTCCTTATATTAAGGTATCCCCATTTGTATTTCAGTACTTAGTTATCAATCCGTAACACTTTATACTTAAAGGTAACAGAGTGTAATTCAACCCCTGATTAGAATTTTGTGGATTTACTACTCTGCCCAATCATCAATTTGTAGTTTTGGTGGGTAGGCAGAGGCGACACTGTTTGTTGACCAATCACGACTACAGTTCATCTCGCGCATACTTTTCTTCTCGTGTGCACCGTTTATCAATTAGCGATCCCGCCCAGGTAGTTAGCACATGTCTTTGTTCTTTTGATTTTTGAGGCTTGAATGATTTTCCTCAAAATCACTCGTTCTCACACGTATTAAAAAACATATATTTTTCACCAGAATTTTGTAATGTAGTTGCTTGAAAATACTTTCACCATTGATATAAGACGTTGCTGCTTGAAAATATGTTCACCATTGTTATGCAACGTAGTTACTTGAAAAGGTTTTGCATCATCATACACGAAGTTACTTGAAATTGTTTTGTTGTGTCTTTATGAGACATAGTTATTTGAAGTTGTTTTGCACCATCGTTATGTGGCATTTGCTTGAAAAAGTTTTGCACCGTCACATATGTGACATAATTGTTTGAATAGGTTTTTCATCGTCATTACAGGACGTAGTTGCCTGAAAATGTATTGTGTGCGTCCGTAAAATTATGATATGAGTGAAGAATTCAATGATGATTTTTTTTCATTGGCACTATTCTGCTCACTTCAATTTTAGTTCTCAGTCCACATGCAAGACTCGCTATTCAGCTTGCACGTATATAAAGGGACCTATAGTAGTATTTCAGTGTTCACTATCGATCAAGGGGTCTTGGTTGATGCGATTCGGGGATACCAAAGGGTATAACCCAAACGATGGTTATCAAGTATTTATAATAAGCAAAGTTTACCCCTAGAAGTGATATTTTTCATAAAAAGAATGATGTGTCTAAACCCACGTAGACCGGAGTAGTTATTGCAAACTTCATGAAGACATAGGTCATGACACAAAGGAGCATATAGACTTAAGAAGATGAGATGGAGATTAAATAACGATGGGAGTGTTGGTGCAATAATTGAAGGACCGCAAGTCTGCACATGGGCCGGGTGGCACCCCTGGAAATTGCTTTAAATAAGTGGAGGAGTTCAGTTTGAGTAAGAAGCTTTTTATGTGCCTGATGAACCTAACAAAAACTATTTGAATGAGCCCAAATGTAATGAGAATAGTAGTTCAAAGTCCCCCTAAATACACCTTTTTTGGAGATAATGGCCAACTAGTAAATTTTAAAGGCACTTCCACATTGAAAGAATAAAAAATACAGTGAAATAAAGATAAACTTAGCTTTCAATTAGCAGATAACAATAAGAAACTCTTTTGGTTGCACGAGATAATCAGATTCCTTGACAAACTTGGTTGTGCAAAATCAAATCCATAAACCAATAAACCATATCTATAATCAAATCTCTTCTTAGTTGTTAGGGTATTGAGATGCTATTCCTACAAGTTTCCAGGCATATTTTGTTAGGGTTTTGAGATGCCATTGAGAGGCCAATTCTATGTTGTTGAAACTGGTAAATTAAGTTGCAATCTAGGGTTTCCTGATAATCTAATCCAGTTCCCTGAGTTGTCAGAAACAACAAATATCTCCAAAAACATTATCACCCACAAATCAAAATCCTAAATCAGTGATAACAGCAATGACAGAAATAAAATGGTAGTGTTGAAGCAACATGCAACACAAATGTCAATACAAGTTGAATAAAATGAAGGAACAAGAATCGCTTTACCTGATATGAAAATGCTCAGAGCAACCCAAAACCACCCGCTTCTCTTTCTCTCTGTCTTCGCGACCCAATTTGGAAAATTTCAGGAAACCCAGCAGAGACTTCAATAGCACACACCCAAACCCAAACCCAATCTCTCTCTCTCTTCAAAAACTGTCTGGGTCTCCTCACTCTCTCTCTCTCTCTCTCTAACTGCTCATATGTCAATGTGCCTCTGCCGTTTTAGTTTTTGTTTTGTGTTGCCTTTTTTTTTTCTCTCAATGAAAGGTATAGTGAATAGTGACACACACACAAGTAGAAATAGAATGGCCCATTTATTTTTAGGCTTTTTAATTGGATGATTAATATATGTTATTATTATTAATTTCTATTAAATTATTTTGTTCTCTCTTAATGATATTTGATTTTATATGGGTCAGGTCACAGTGAAAAAGCAAACGTTGTACCCAAACCCCACCAACCAGTGATTCAGAGAATTGTGATTTCTGATCCTTCTATTGGGACAAGTCAAAATAAATGGTTCACCCCCAAAATCAGATACTAGTCAATTCAAAATGCACTGTACAAACTAAATTATATCGATTCGATTTCACAATTCTTAAGTACAAAGCATTAACTGCAAATTCCAGTACTCTTAATTATTTACATCACACATACACTTTGGCAAAACCAAAGCCATATATCTTACATGGAAACTACAAACACCACTACAAAATTTAAAAAAGATCTCATCTCGGTCGAAAGAACTTGTATCCATTAAAAAAAACTACAGCAGATTCTCACCCAAATGCCAGTAAACAAGACCATCTTTATGTGGAGAAGATTAAGATATTGTGAGGGACATGCTCTGGAGCCTTTGAGGAGACATCCACAGACTTTGCTGGCACAGTTCTCTTTAGCAAACCTTACAAGAAAAAGAGAGAATATCGCTCAAAGGAAATAAAATACAGTAAGGATAAAATATATGTTACACTTCTTGAAAGGTGGTCATTATGGTTATCTTCCATCTACCTCTGGTCGATACTGAAATGGCAATGCTGCTTACGGGTGTGCTGGATCAATTAAAGAGATTTCAGAACAAAATATAACATCTCAATAGAAATCCTTTTTTTTTATTAAATTCAAATGCACAATATAAAACAGAAAAGGGGCGTAAAATATTGAAACCTACAAAAAAAATACATTCATGAATGAATTATAAGATAGCATTATGGCTACACAATCCAACAAATCGAATTTGCCGGTGACCAGCATTTCTCTAAAGCATGCTCTGCAAATTATAATAGCAATAGCATTTTATACTTGATCACATGCCATATACAGCAATTAGGTAATACTTTTGGGGTTAAATGGCCTGAGTGATCCTCAAACCATCAGGTTGTAAGGTTAGATCCTGAAGTCTGAACCATCAATAAGTCGAACTGGTCCTGACTGTTATTGGATAGTTAAGTTTGTTGACGTGACATAAAAAAAAATTAAATATCCCAGTCAATACTGACATAGCAACTTCTAAGTATTGATTCAAAATTTCCAACTTTAAAATTGCTACGTCAACATTGAATAAGATAAATAAAAAACTATTTTATTTGTTTTTCATGTCATATCAACAAACTTAACAAGTACAGTAATAGTAAGAACCAATTCGTCAACACAGCTTTTTGATTGTTCAGGAACTAATATGGTCAATTAACCAAAGTTTTTTGCTAAACCATTACAGAAACACAATAAATCTCATTCTGATTATCTCCAAGCTTACGCGTAGTTAGAAAACTAGTCACTATCACACTTCACCTTAGACAAAGGCCATATTATGCTCTCTCTGTCCCAAATGCTACTTCCATAATTTGGGTTTCCCAAAATGAGTATCCACATTTTCTTTGGACGTTAATTCTGCATGAACTATAAATAATATTCTTCTCATTAGTTACTTACCGCCACATAGTGGATTAGCAAACAGGGACGGGATACAGGGGCATATGAGGAAATCAAGCCCCGACTTCAGTAATCTTAATTATAGCTAAAAAGGTAAATTAGACAGAAATCATCCAAGCCAATGTACTGGCATACTGTATCCTCTAAGTTGGCTTAGTAAATATAATTGGGTAAAGCTAACTGACAGAAAAAAGAAAAAAAAACGAACAATATCATTACCATTAGAGTAAAGCCAATGGCAGTTAGACCACTTGAAATGGGTCACTATCCTTTCATTCATTCAGATTTTCCTCCACTGCCTTTATAAGGATCATCAGCATATTCTTGTTTTTTTTTGTTTAATTTGCTCCAGTATTACATCCTTTAAGGACACCTTCTCAAAGCTTCCCACGTCTTTCTCCAGAGATCTAAATGGAAACTCCTACACTTCACTCGGATCAAATTTAATCTGAATAGTGTTCACCACAGAAAATTTTTAGGATCTATTCTACATCGATCATTTAATATCTTGTCTAATTCAGAATGCAAATTAACTGTACTATGGAACCTCAAGCCAGACCCCACAACAGAACCTACCAAATTAAATATGATAACAAAGAAAAGAATTAGGAAAAGCCTAACCTAATTCCCACTTATATTAAACAGATAAGACGAAAGAGCAAAGCTGTGTTGTGTTTTTTTCCAATTCCAGTACCCTACATTCTCATTTATTCACAAGTCAAATAAACCAACTCGACGGAAAACCAAAACCTCTCGACAAATTACTAAGTCCAAAGTGCAAAAATCAGACAATGAAAACAACCAACACCACTGATTGATTCATTCCTACAAAAGAAAGGTCGTTAAAACATATTCAGGGAATAGAGATGTGCCTAAGAAATTAAACTAAGCACACATAGAAAACCATTATTAATCCAAACACAATGAGTAGTTTCATGTACACTGATAAATTTAAGGCATATGATTAATATTCTCGACCCGAACATGAAAGGCCCTACAGACAATTTCCCATTAAAATTAATAACAAAAAACAGCCAAATATATGATCTTGAACAAAATGGCATATGTACAAATAAAAACCTGGAAAAGGGTTTGGGCAAAACGATAACTAAAATTATACATATGAAAAGGGAACCCCAATTCTACCAGCAAAATGCGAGAAGTAATTGAGAGAGGGATGATGAATAGAGAGACCTATCCTATGCATTCATCAGAGAGTTGTAAGTAAATGTCAGGTGCTTAATAGGTAAAATAAATCAGAGAGAATAGCTTACCTTGATCGAAGAAAAGCAAACAAGCACAGTTGCAGACAAAAAGAAGATGAAGCTGAAGGGGAAGAGGGAGAGGGTTGTCGGAGGCCGTGAGCGGCAGTCAGCGTGGAGGAGAAAAGAGGGGACTGCGTTTGGAGGCGCAAGAGCGGTGCTAAGCGCTAGGGTTTTTTTCAGTTGAAACGTTTATTTTTTAGTATCACTAGTATAATCATGAGGGAATTTAGTACGCAATAATCATAATCATTGTTAAGGTTGGAGTTCTAATTTATAAACCAATCACTTCATGCCACGTGCTACTCCTAGTCCGATTAAGACTACAATAAGCTAATAATTTTCTCTATATATACGTCCATCGTAAATTGCGAGTCAAAGTTGAATCCCTTCTCAGTTCTCTCTCAAGATCTAAGGTATGTTATTTTTGGTTTATTCGTTACACAAATAATTTGCTATATGCTTCTTCTAAAATATGATAGCTAAGTTACATTCCTCTCGACCGAATAGACAAACGTTAGTTTTATCGATATATTACGGTCATCGTTATTATTTCGAATCAAAATCCAACCATTGACACATCGGTTTTTGCATTGCAGTTCGTTTTGCGATTAACCTATTGGAAAAGATGGAAGAGGACAATGGTACTGTACATATATATTTTCAACCTTACCCGCGCAACGCACCGATGACTCTCAAGCGATACATATATTGTGTCATGTATTTTATAGCACTAGTTATGGTATACATTTTACGTATAGATTTTGCTGCACATGGCGTCTATTGTTCCTTTTGTATTATGTTTTCGTATTTGGTTTTTCGATTTTTTTCGCGAATCCTTGTCGGTTATCAGATTAAGCATACTGGTTTAGTTAAATTGTTTTTTGATTAAAACAATTTTCAAGCTATTAATCTTAGTTCGTCTATATTGATTGGTTTTTTAAGGGAAAATTTCAAAATAATACCCTGTCAAACATTTACAAACAAAATGATATCCTGACAAAAATTTCTTACACTTTCATACCTAAATCAAACATTTACTAACACTTTCA
>JAYMSV010000860.1:0-14673 GCA_036897745.1 Erodium moschatum | reverse complement strand
TTCGCTTGATGTGGAACTGTTTTACAATTCTGGTTCGCACTGCAAACCATCACCAATTCTGGTTCCCGGTTTGACCCAATGTACATGCTCTTAGAGAGATAACCTAAAAGCTGACCAGTCGATGACTTTTTGTTTTATAAACTCACCCGTTTCTACTTCTGCGGTCAAATATTCACTCAATGGCGGAGCCAGCTTTTTCAGTGAAGGGGCACCGAATTTTCTGAATGATAATACGTGACGTTAAAAAAATTTTGAGGGGGGTACGTGCCCCCCCCGGACCCATGTGGCTCCGCCGCTATGTTCACTCACGCTTTTCATTGTCAAATACGCACGAATTCCAATAAAAAAAAGTTACGATGTTCGTTAAAGTTTCTTTTTTTTTGTAAAAAACCACGGTAATGTCCGTGATAAACATTATCATTTAGTATGATTTTTTTGACACAAATTAATGGAAATCCATAAGTTTTTGATAAAGAAAAAGTCATTGACAGGCGAACATGTAACGACAAAGGTGGAGACGCTCAGTTTTTGAGACCAGGTTTGGTTTTAGGGTTCCCTTTTTATTCAAGATCAATTTTTCTTAATGTGAACCAGTTGTTCGAACTGGATTGATTTGAGCTTGTTCTAATCAGTTTCGTGCTCACTTGTGAAGTATATACCCACTCTTGCCCACCATACTGCGTCGTTTTAGTATCACCAAGGCGGGTTTTGATCAGAGGAACGACAACCCGACAGTTTACACCAGTCCAACCACTAGGCCGAAGAATTCCAGTCAAGATACAAGGAATAGAAAGTGAATCCATTTTTTTTGCTTTCCCAGTCGAAGTAGTACAGAGGAAAAGTCATTTCAGACCTTTAATTACGGGTTTTAACGAACAAAACCTATAAGCAAACAGAGATAACTGAAGAGACAAAAAGGGTCCTCAAAAAAACTATACTCTGTATACATTCACTAGTCCCAGATGCTTGCTTATATATACTGTCAAGATATTACACTGAACTGAAGATGAACCTGAAAACAACTTCCATTCAAAACTGATATCAGCAAGAAGGCTCACGGAGCCCACGATTCAAACGCATCGACGATACACATCGATTCACAAAAACGTCTCCTAATCCGCGTCACAAGAATTACATACCCACAAAATCAAATCCTTCAAAAACATGTTTTGGTGCTTACTTTGCTGCCTTAGAGAGTGTTCTTGGTTTTCTTTTCCCACGGTTGTACCCATCTTTACAAGACCACCGGCACTAAAAGCTACCCCCTAGTTGTAGATTTTTACTGGCTTCTCATATGTATGACGGTTCTGCAAAAGGAAATGCATTAACGGTGAGAAAATACGATCAAGAGGATTGTTCGTTTTTTTTTCTTCTGATAATTCTACACTTGTATGGTAATGGATACCTTGCAATTTTAAATATACGATTTAGGTCTAAATAATCGCACAAAAATACGATTTTTAAATTTTCTCACTCAACCACACTGAACTTCCAAACTTTTTTCTAGGGGAAACGGTATTAACACACCCTCAATGACATTTGATTTGCAAAAACACTGTATAGGTGCTAGCTTATCAGAACACACGGTAACCTTTTCTCATAAATGCAAAAAAAAATCATGGATTTCATTAATTTTGGCTACCGCGTCAAACCCCCGTGCAAATATGTGAAGTCACATGCAAAAAACGTGACCTAAATTAACAGAACCGTTAGAAAATTAATGTTTTTTTTGGTATTTATGAGATATGTGACAGTATGTTCTTGATAAGCCAACCTCTATACAGTGTGTTTTTGAAGTTAAAAAGTCCTGAATGTTATTAAAGTTACCCCTTTTCTCTATGATGATAATAAATAACAAAAATACCCTTCATAGATTTTCAAAAATGTCAATGTTACAATAAATTTTGTCCATGTTTCCAAAATTGTTGTAGAGGTATTTTTGTCATTTTGTCCATGTTTCCAAAATTGTTGCAGAGGTATTTTTGTCATTTATTACCAAAATAGAGTAAAGTGAGAAAATCCAAAGTCAGTACAGTTTAGTGAGAAAGGTAATAAGTTTAGAGTATTTTGTGAGATTATCACTTTTAACTAATGCATTGCTCTTCAGATTTACTGACCTGATTAGCGGTATGTGCTCTTTTGGGGCCATTGTCAGAGTGCTCCAACCCAAGATACTGTTCCCAAGCACCGTAAACATCTCTTCTCTGAAGATGGAAAAAGAAAATAAGAATAAAATAAAATATTCAAAGATAATAGTGGTCTAAAATGTGATGGTGAAAATTTGCTTCAAAGCACCTGAAAACGACTGGATAGAATCTCAGTGTCCTGAAGATATTCGGGACGACCTAATGAAAGAAATGCAAACTTCCACTGCACAAAAAAAGGAAACAGTATGTTAAGTTAGGTTAGATTAGATTCTCCCTTGGGCCCTGTGATGGGTCTCAGGCCCGTGACCCTTGAGAATACACCTTCAAGGTACATTTTCTTGGGCCCAGTTATACAGCCCAAAATACATCATCAATGAAGTTCTTAATTTTGGTCAAAAAAGGATTGTAAACATAGTTCATAATGTATACCTTACTAAACTCCTCATCGGGAACCTGAAGTTTCTTCTGTATCCGCCCTTTAATCTCAGACAAAGTTTCACCTTCACGTATAACCAAGAAGAAGGGTTCCCCGAAGTTCTGGACTTGCTGTTCGGGAAAATAATAAAAAAAAAACTTCAGAACCAGTAATAAAAGGAAAGATAAAAATAATGTAAGTTACCATTTGATTCTGATTGGCGTCTCTTGTGAAGTGGTAGACATGAATTAGGCGATCATTTGGACCAATATCCTTTTCTTCTTCTGGAATCTATGCCATTCATGAACAAAAATACACTCCCCGTTATCATCATAAAACAATTCTTACAAGTAACTATATATATACATATACAATTATACATATAGAATAACAATTAGGTGAAAACCAAAGGTTGGAATGAAAACTGTGTCCATTAGATTGAATTTTCTAACGGCTGATATGTTTCCAAACTTAAGCTTGGAAACTTGACTTAACATTGGAAAGTTGTGTACTTTGGGAAAGTTCCAAACTTAATCCCAACTGTTAAAATTGCATTCGAATGGTTACTATTAATTTACAGTTTTCACATTTAGCCTTCCAACCTTCGGGTTTTCACCTTAGAGAGAGAGAGAGAGAGAGAGACTCTAACCTCTTCTGCTCGTAACGTCCAGTACTGATCATTTATATTCTCAATCTTTTCAGTAGAAGGAAAAATCTGCATACAAAAGGGTGTGATTAAAACAAAAAATGCTAATAACAACAGCAGACTAAGAAAAAAGTGGGTTCTCTCAATTTTACATCACATGAATTACCAACCTTGTAGATCTTATGATAGAAAACTTCAAGCAATCTAAGTTCCGCATCTGGATGAGACAATTCAACCTGTTTCAGAAAAACAGACGAAACAAGCATATGGATAATGAGATGAAAAGTTTGGTTAACAACTAAATTGTACACATCCGAACAATACACAATAGGGTAAGCATGTGAAAAGAACAAAAAATAGTATAAACAAGGCCAACAATTACCTTTGTTTTGAGTTCACTAATTACATCTGCAACAGTGCTCTGTTTTGGCAGTCTAATAGTATGTGTAACCACCTAATGACAGACAAAGTAACGATGAGCAAAACCTGACATGATTGATGATTGACTAAACTTTGCAGGATTTATAACTTACTTCGTCCTTGGTAGCATGATGAAACACTACTTTCAGAGTTTTTAAACCCTGTAACTCAGGCAGTGGGATGTCTAATACCTCATAGTACAATATATCAGAAGTCTGTCCCAGAAATGCACAATAGAAACATGATAGTTAGTATTTGTAGGCATCATAGTATTTATTTGGAGAAATTACGTTTTACTACCCTGAACTATACATGATTTGCGGTTCACTACCATGAACTTTTAAGTGTGTCCATTTACTACCCTCAACTTTGAACTTGTCGCACTGTCTCTTCAGTTGTATGCAATCCATTAATTTTAAGGTTTCAGGAATATGAAATGCCATAATTCCGCTTTACATCAGGTGGTTGAGCATGAGAAGACATAATTTTGGCATTGCATATCCGCTAAACCCTAAATTTAACAGATTTTATACAACTTCATCGACAATGCAACAAATTCAAAGATAATGTAGTAGACTGACACATTTAAGAGTTCAGGTAGTAAACTGCAAATTGTGAATAGCACAGGGTAGTGAAACATGATTTCCCCTATTTATTATTGAAGTCTTTGTACATGGTGATCACCTGGTTGTAATGGGCCAACATATCAGACAAATGTTCCACTCCTCGATACTTGATAGGCTGGGGTTTGGGTTGCTGTGAGTAGCAGTTATGTGATGTAAGCCTGAGTTTGGATGGATCACTCAAACCAAGTTGATCAGCCACTTTTTCCACAACATCGTCGTAGGTATACAGCTTTGACCTTCATTTTAAATTAATAACCATATTAAATAAATTAACATCAATATAGAATTTATTGGTAAAGATGTAAATTTTGAAGTGAATACTACAAGAGTATTCTCAATCAGAGTTTGGACACTTACATCTCCAAACAAAAATCATCTTCCTTGGGCTTTTCTAAATGACGAAAATGAACCACCTGAAACACATCAAATCATGCAAAGATTAATGGGTTGTGGAGACAAGACAATTATAATAGAAAACTAGTATAATTTTGGAAAATGATTGTGTTATCCATTAAACTACCACAGTAATGTTGAGGAGATTGATAATGCCGTTATCAACAAGAGAGTTTATTAAAGTACTAGAA
Source organism: Erodium moschatum (assembly GCA_036897745.1). NCBI lineage: Eukaryota > Viridiplantae > Streptophyta > Magnoliopsida > Geraniales > Geraniaceae > Erodium > Erodium moschatum. The sequence goes on along the minus strand of JAYMSV010000860.1, from coordinate 9,835 downwards.
ATTTACTTGACGATTATGCACGTAATCCAAGAATGAAGGAACATCCGGATAACGGAACTGTTCAGCACTTCCAAGTGGAAACGATTTCTGAAAGCATACAATGTCTCCGTCTTCAAGCTGCATAAAAGAACATTGGATGTATTAGAAGAGCTCCAATGCCACCATAAATCACAGAACCCCTATGAGGTATGAAATGTACCTGGCCCGATCGAAAGGTAGATTTCTTGTCGATGGGCTCACACATGACATTAGGTTCGAACTTAATTTCCTGAACATCAAAGCACAACTCATAAAAAGATCTAGTTCAGACATCCACACCATCCTAATCAATGTGCATGAGAACATGCCGATAAAAAGATCCAGTTACAGATAAAATTTAGGGATACATGCAAAAACTTGTGGTGAACTATGCACGTTTTGCAATTTTTTGGAAATGACAGTTTTGACCTTTACATTATACGTGTTTTGCAACTTGTAACCCTCATGTATACGTGTTTTGCAATATGGAACCCTTATGTATACACTTTCGCATGGTTACTTTAGACTTTTTGCAAAAAAATAGCTCTGTGCGTGGATTTACAGATGGAAAATAGTTGAGGGGTGTTTTTTGCAAAAAAAAATAGTTCACCAATAGTATTTGCAAAGCGCGCATAGTTCACTGCAAGTTTTTGCAATTATTCCTGAACATTATGATAGATGAGAGAAAACAAACCTCATATAGATCTATCTCTTCATCTGGACTAAAACTAGCCATTTCATTTAATTTTGTCAAAACTTCAATCGGTTTACCAGTGCCCTTCACGAAAAGTCTTCCGACATAACTGATAACAAAGAGACAACATTGTCAACCTCACATAACCTCGTCCTCAATACCGGATATAAAGGATGAGAATGTACCGTAGCTCTTCTTTCTCAGGATCATAAAGTTTGAAGAAAAGCAATATATCATCCTTTGACTTCTCTGGAGGAGCAATTGGTAGTGAGCCCTGATGACGACGAAGAAGATAAACAACAATACTCAAATGATAAATGGAATAACAAGCGAGCAACATAGATTGTTATATCAAAGCGATAATTACCGGCCCAAGCTCAACTTCTAAAAATAACTTAAGCTCTGCATTGTGGACTTTATTTGATAACTCCCTCAACTGTCCAACCTGCATTGCAATGAAAGAGAGTGGTCAATCTATATCCTGATATCAAGAGGAAATAGAAGAAAAATTCCATAGTTAGCTGTGCCATATTAAAAAAATCTGACAGATATATGCACAGAAAAGAGATCTACATTGAAGGACAAAATATGGTAACGGAAATTGTTGAACCATCACAAAGTAAACTTCAAAACTCAAGAAATCCACACAAAGTAAGCATGCAGTGAAGAAAAATATGAGGGTATCGAATCCTAAACCACATGAAGTGTTTGACCAAGTAACTAAATGAACATCTACTAAAAACAGAATTGGTTTCTAACTGTAGGATGAAATAGGAATATATTCAAGCAAAAAGAACAAACATGAAGAAAATTATACACTGTACGGTTACCAAATTTATACTCATGCATTGTAAGATTCCTTAAAGCACTATAGATTAAGGGGAAAATGGCGGAGAAAAAACTGTGAGAAAAACAATAGTATAACCAAACACTCTGAATATAAAGTACTAACTTAGAATCAGCCCATTCCAAATAGAAATATTTTCCAAAGATAACGTAGCACCAATCTCATTGCTACAACTTAACAAATAAGAACATTGGCAAGCACAGTTTACTTACTGATAGAGTTTCCTCCTGTGGGGATAATGGACGATTGGGACGATATGTATGGTTTTGACGCTTTGCCCATATCCAAAAACGCTGAAACTGTACTGGTACGCCAAACTTTTTAGCAACCTCAACCTATAATCATTGTGGACAGTGAAAATCAATCAGGGATTAGAGTATTAAAAATTTTAAATTGATCTCTACAGGCTTAGTGAGAAGGCAAATTAAAGTATATTGCACATGTATAATACATAGACTATATTAAAGATCCCAGGAAATGGTATAGGCTGATACTGAAATAAAGATGCCTTTCTATAGGTCTTATGGGCCTATTTCAGGACAGACTTCAGTCTTCTACATACACAGTAAGATAATAGTTATACTGCTGTCAAGTACACATAGGGAGGAGATAAGAAAAATGTTAGTCTGTTAACCCATTGGCTAATCCTTAATAGGATCTACAAGTTAACTATATGGGAAAACTAATGTGCAGGCTAGGGATTTACTTCGACAGTTACACAACTTTTAGGGTTGCCACAAAACCAGACGAGTACTTGAGCCCATTTTCTTGAACAACAAGCTCTTTAGTTCTCAATGAAACCCCCAAGGCGTGTTACATAAAATTATCCCACCAAAAACATGCTAATGCTACCACAGTACTGGTTTGAGTGATGTGAGCCTAACTTGGTGGACTTGCAGTAATCTGATTCTGTGATAATCCAGCAGTCTGGCCCAACCCAGTCATTAAGAAGGGGGAAAGACCATTGATATAACCATCATAAATATGTTCAAGCCATTCCATGTACACAGAGTGTCTGAGAGAACCTATTGGAATATTTCAGAAACACATGCTGAAAATTCTGACCCCCAGAGGATATAAACTAAAGGACATACAAAAAAGTCAAGTGCCAACTAGGGCTGGCCAGGTTGGTCAAGACGAGCACTTTCTCTTATGAGGCCTAGTGTTCAAACTCTAGTCGGTCATCTGTTTGGGAGCAGATGTGGGGGTATGAAAGGTTATGAATTGCCGATCAAAAAAACAAAGAAGTCGGTAAAGTATGTTCTCCAAGAACACAGTATCAGCTATACAATGCAAAACAATATAGGGCATAATGAAAAAACAATAACTGTTAATGCAAACTGAAATCACACAGAAAATATGAGAATAGTGATTGATGATAATACCTTGAAGACATTGAAAGTCGTCTGCTTTTGGATTCGGAAACTCTTTACTTTATCATGATCTACGAGATCAAAATGTATCTCTCTTCCAACCTGCTCTTTAAGGTCTTCATCACGTGCAACCTAGAAGCACATGTAACTGAAATTTAAGCCTACTAAACTCAACAAGGACGTGTAAAAGTTATCTTTAGAAGAGATTGCCTGTAAGAACCTTTATGATGGTATACAGGTGTGCTTCTGCTTTTTCTTTCTTCTTATGGTCTTTTTCTTCTTGTTCTTTCTTCAGTCTCTCCTGAGACACAAATACATTCAATTCAGGTCAGGTTTGTGGTAGAAGGAATATTATTGAATATAAATGGGATTCAAATACAAACTTAGGTGTTCACGGGACCAATTTGATACGGACTATGTTCACAAAAGGCCAAAAAGAGATTGTTAACAACACAACCAAGCCAAGCATAAACATTATTATTTATTTCTGTGGCATAGGGGTGTTGATTAAATTTATATACCTAGCCTGTGAAGATTACAGCTTAATATCGCTCCATTGTTAAAACTGGTCTGAAATGAGCTCAATAGGATCCTTGGTCTAGATTATTAGCAAAACATGCACAATGTTTGATTCTTTTTACCTAACCAAGTATTTATGCTCAGATTGGTCAGCTTATATCTCAATAAAGAAATGTCATTGACTATGGATAAGAAATCCACAGAATATGATATCTAACAAGGGTTCTCTTTGAAAACTCAATAAGCCACTAGACCAATCACATCATGGCGTAGAACTTGTAAATCTTTCAACCATTATTCAAGTTGATCAAATTCATAAATACTTGAATGAATAACATCTTACCTGAAGATGTTGAGCAATGTCTTTTTCATCCACATTGCATATTATCTTGTCCTTGTCCGTGTCACGTATGTACACCAGCATGTATGCATTTGAATACTTGGTAAATTTGAAAGGAGTGTTATTGAATCCAGGATTTGTGTGTGGTAACTGTCCACCAAAAGAAGGTAAATCAGGTTAAATCATACTCTATCTGTTACCAAATAAGTGTCCCAGTTGACTATTGGCAAAAATAAGCATTCAATTTTTAGTGTTCATGTGCCGCCCCATGTACATGCTACTCAAGTTGTTGTAACTAATTAATGGAGGGATATCATTGTTAATCCATGCTAAATCAACCATCTAAAATAGAGTGTGGACACTTAATTTGAGACATTCATTTTAGGAAAGTAGGTTATTATTTTGGGACATGAGTAATACAGAACGAGTATATAGAACAAGGTCAACAATGCATGCTATATTATTTTTCTTTTCATGATCAAAAGGAAATATTACCTCTTCTTCACCACCAAACTGCTCCTCCAATGCCCTCTTTACATCTTCTTTGGTTACTCTTTCATCATCAAACTTATACCTGCAAATGAGTCAAATTTACAGGCATAAGAGCAAACCCAGTTAATAATATAGAAATGACACTCAGCAGCAGATTATTATTTATCCAAAATAAAAACTATCCAATAACCCAAGAACGGAGAATCTAAACAGAAATTGAATATAAGCATATGAAGGTTATATGTTTTGGAAAAGAATGGTAAAACTCAATAATTTCTCTACATCCAGAAAATTTTAAGGCTACCATCATTTATAACTCCAGGATATAAAAAAAAACTTTTTGATTAAATATCTGGGCACGCATGCATGTTTTCATCCGCATCTAGACTAGTCAAATATATATTCTAAGTTCTGCATATTTACAATTAACATTTTTTTTAAAAAAAAACTTAGCCATCCAATTGTTTCAAACTAATGGCTGAAAATGGTTTGTAGTTTCTATTGGTATATATGGTTTCTAGTGGATAGTACACCCATATATAGCTAACCTACATCCTCACTAAATGTGTGTGATCTATGAAACAGATCAGAGTGCAAGCAACATACCACTGATCAGAAAGAGTCGGCCTGATGAAGGCATAATAATGGCCACCATTCACCCCACCACTGTGCACCAAGACACTGTAGAGAAACTAAAATGCATTAGAACTCTACAGTTGCATTGCATACGATACCATGCAAAAGTATTCAATCCTTCACTTTCTTCCGTCCTTTTTAAGAAAAACATGAACTCCCATTTGATTCAGAGTTAAAGATGAATTGATGGCACAGAAACACCTTCTTCAAACCCATCTACTAATTAGTTGTAGTGCACAGGTACAATAGAGCACAAAGAACATCTCAGCAGTCAAATTATGTACAAAACTGTGAACTATTCAAGCCCAACTATAGAATTAAGTTCTGCAGCCCTAACCCAAACAAACACAAGGAAACCCTCATACGAAACACGGATCCATACAACAATAATGTTGCATTCATAATAAACAAATGGTATGAAATTGCAATAGTTCTTAGCAAAGAATGTGACTGGAAAGTATTTCTCCTGATATAAACAGTGAAGTTAAGGAAACAAAATAACACCCTACAAAGAATAAAATATAGAAGTATGCAACTAAAATTTATCAAATAATCTAAGGCGCAGATGTTATCCATGTGTACAAGGGAGCCAAATAAAAACTCTGCATTCATTGTCTACCAAGTCAAATGTCAACTGCTACCACAAGCCACCTAAACAAGCCAACCAATGATACATGCCACCACAAGAAGTCTTAAAGGGGGCACGGCAACTTCGCAAGATACCCTCAACACGGCGGAACGCTTGGTTCTGAGACCTTTTCGGATATTTAAAAGAAACAAGAGGCAGTTCGGTGTATCAAATTCTAGCTATTTCTATTATTTATAGCTAAAAAAATTAGTCTAGACACAGATATTACCAACATAGTTTACCTGTGAAGTGTGTATAGGTTGCGAACACTTCTATTGGCATCAGGTGATAAATATTTTCCATCCTCTCGGTCAAGGTCAAGTTGGAGAGGAAACTCATAACGGTCATTAATCTACAAATAGAGGCATAAGAAGAAGAAGAAGAAGAAGAAGAAAAAAATATTACGTAAAGAAAAGAATTTGGCATACTCCAACTTTGTTCAGGAAAAGAGTTGGTTGTTGTTGAATTATGTACAGGAAACAAATGTATTATGTTGAATGTTCTCATGCATGAGAGGCAAAGAAGTCAATCCGAAAATGAACTACCGCCTATCAATTATTACCATAAAAGTAAAATTAACTAGCAATTGAATTGTTTGCATAAAATCGTTGAAGAACAGAAGCATAAACGAGGAAATTTACACACACACGCACACACACATATATATAGAGGGGGTGGGTGGATGAAAGGTCTAAATGCTATTTAGAAAGCAAGAGGATAGCTGAATTCACGCATAACCTTCTCAGAGCCAAGGAGGGCTTAATTTTTTATGATGATAAACATTGCTTTAATGTAATTGCATCTAAACAAGTTGTATGTCTATAATATAATCCCTTTTACATAATTGAAGAGACAAAAACATATTCAACACTGCTCATTAATTATGCACCAAAGAAACTAATAAATTTTTCAATACCTTCACCATAGTGTCGCGCATGAAATCATATTCAAATCTTTTCAGCTGAAGTTGAAGGACAGGTGGAAAGTCAATAAACAATACACCTTTCTTGGCATCCTGAAATAGCCAGATAATATTCAGTGTACGATTACAGGCAATAAAACAAGAACCGTGTGCATGACACAAATGCACTTTTAATTTTCAAATGAAGAGTTTAAGTAAAACAAATGCTTTAACCCATTAGACCTTAACCTATTACATAGCAATAAGCACCTCAATTAGCAAAAACTTGATTGGCTCATGTAAAATGCTCAGGGCTTCTCATTTCAAACAAGGGGGAAATGTGCCATCTCCAAAAACCTTTGAAGGCAGGGATTCAAGCTACCCTCTAAAGCATGAATATCAGGAGCAACCTTAGCTCAGATTATTCGTAGTTTACCAAGCATGTTTGTAGGTGCAAATAATAATAGCACATAGAATCATGAGCTTGGATTTAAAAAGATAAGCAGGCATATTCAGGATTTTAAAACTCTCCTGAAATGTAAGGAGAAAATCATCACACAACACTTCCACATCTCCCCTCTCTGTGCTTGTTTGATGCAAATTCCACCTTTCAAGGTTTCACACAAAATACGCAGCAAACATTACCAATCAAAACTAACTGAAAAGTGAACTGGGTGACCAATCTACATAGGAATAATCAATTTCATTCACAGAACATAGAATCTTCAGGCTGACCATTAGACAGCCCAACGTTGATCATGGTGAAACTTGATAATTTCAGTCTTATGATAAATGATAAAACAGGTAGAGCAATATGCACAATTAACAACTTAACTGAGATAGTCACCTAATAGTTGGTTTTCTTAGGCATTAAAACTGACTAGATTGGTGTAAACAGTCAATAGATTAATTGTCTTGATCAGAACTTAAAAAACAAGCACCACTTGTCTTCATTTGACAAAATTGATAGAGCAACTAACCTGCAATCCGTTTTGTTCAGCATGATATTTGTTATCACCCTCGAGACGCTCAACCTCTACATACTTATCAAACGAAGCATAGACATCTCTACAGCCTTTGACATCAAGTTGAAGGTCTGCCGGACACATAAACAACAGCATCAACAATATAGTTATGGACTCGTTAGAAGCTTTTATGTAATCTCTAATATAATTACAATCACCCAGAAAGTCTACCAGTGCCATGCACAAAATTTAACATCAAGAAAACATTTACAGAGCTTTTAACCAGACTTATAAGTTGCCACCAAAACAAATACCGTAAAATGACTCCTTCCTCGTAGATTTATAGTCCACGTTGATGCATTCAATGTAATTCATATGGTGTCCCTCGAATAATTGTTGTATGGTTCCTTCTACAACAGTTCCCTAGTGAGAAAATAACAATTGATTAAATACTTTTAAATAGTTCCAATCATTTAGTGCCCGCAATATTTCCTTACAAATAACCTTACCTTCATTTTGTCTTCAAGTTTTTCACAAAGAACCCTATTAAGTTCTTGCACATCATGTTGCATGAAAGAATCATATGTGTCCCAACCAAAGGATTTGGTCAGCTCTTTGGTTGCAACACTGCTGTCACTGTACTGGAGTTTATAAAACAAACTCTGCAGAGCCAAAGGGATGCTTGCAGTTGGTATGTCATTCTCAGTTGTAGGCATATGGTAGACGGCCTGTTAGTAACATCCAAAACATTATTTTTCTACATATTTTTAACTGGGCAGTTAGCCTCAGTGCATAAGTAATAACAGAGAATAAAGGCTAACCTTCCTGAAGTAAGGAATGTGATAAAGAGTCTGTAGGAGAGAGTTCATATAACAAGTTGCACCTTGATTCTTGAGCCCAACATAGCCTGTCTCCTTTTTTGAGTCATATGCAAAGTAATCTGTAACCTTACGGACAGCAACCTCAGCTTCAATTACAAGAGTATCATCCACCAGAAAGCCTCTGGCGGGATCATATAGTTCACCAAGTGGCATGAAGGACGTGAAACCCCAGTCACTTTCTCTTGCATTGAACTGATGTTGTGTGTCTACAAAAGGAAAAGTAAGATGGAGTCACAATGAACATACCAATAGATCATAATCCTATTCTATATGTGTAGAATTGCACCAAACAAGTACATGTTCATGCCCAGACAGTATGATCTCCCCTTTACTGTTATCACACTATAGTTATAGAAAAACCAAAAGTTAGGTGTTAGCCATCACAACGCAGCAACAACAAAATACGACATTGACCATTTATTGGTAACTGATGTAGAGGAAATGATAATGGTGAAGAGACCAAATGAGGTAGCCATTACGGGGCAATGAATTAGCAATTAAAGTAAAATATATTGGAGCTGATATCACTGAGTGACTTTAGTGTTGGTCATGCATTGAAAGTAGATGTGCTGGTGCCGGTGGCTGTTCAATGGTAGTAAATGTGATGATGAGATAGCAGGGGCATAAGACAAGGAACACTAGTTGTAACGACAGTGTTGGTAGCAAGATGGAATTGGTTTAGTTCCGAAATGGGATCAATTGAGCTCTTCAAACATATCTCAGAGGTGTACATCACTAACATTTTTTACTATGAAGAAATTATACCGAAGTCCAAACAAGAGAAGCCTAGCAAAACTACGAACATTCATCGTATTACAAAAAGCAATAACTGCACTTTGAGAGAATACCTTTTCGCATAGAGTACTTGGTATGAGCTTGATTCATTACCCCCAAGCTGAACTGTGCATATCTACTCCACCCATATGGCAAACTCGGGGCATCAGCGACATCCAAATACATAGATAAGGAGTCTACATTGTTACCCTTTGGAAAAATTAGCACCCGCCTGCACAGAACACAGGGAGGGAAGCAAAATAAGCCTTATTAGTTACCACTGTTTGTTATGGATAAACTAAAAAACGTACTATATAGAGTATATCAACAATACCATTTGAAACCACCAACAGTGAATGCTTCAGAATAGTGCTTCTTAGTGTTCAATCTAGTAAAGTCCTCAATTTTCCATGTGAACCTTGAGGAAGGAGGATCCTCAGCAGGTTGGTTCTCAGCTGTACTAACAGTTTCAGACTGTGCAACAACTAGTGGTTGCCAAAAGACAGGAAACCAAAAATTAGAGCATTTCAACATATGCAACAAAATCTACTGAAATTAGCTGAACCACTTATCCAACTATAAACAGAAAGCGTGTGTATTCAATGTTGGGTGGAAATGGGAAATCTAAACTTAAATAAAGTGATCTTAACTTAACAAGCCCACATTTTCTCATCTACCAAACACGACATTACATAATATTATCCATTGTGTTTCACTGATCAGTGAGCAGACACTCCAATCAAATCAATCTCTAAAGTTAACAAGCA
>JAYMSV010000859.1:0-14697 GCA_036897745.1 Erodium moschatum | reverse complement strand
TGGATTCACTAGCGACGAACCGGGAACCAACGAACCAGGGACCAGATTTCTGGTCCATGGTCCGCAGTCCGCACCACGAACTAATGGTTCTGGACCTTCTGGTTCGCGAACCAGCGAACCAGGTACTCCATTCCCAACGAACCACGAACCAAGACCAAAAAAAATTGGTTTCTGGTTCGCAACATGGTTCGGAGCGGTGCACATGCTCTCACGGATCCTAGATTAACCCAATCTGACACCGGGTGTAATTTGAAAATAATTTTAAAATTGGGTAAAATAGAAAATATACAAGAGTACAGTCCTTACCAGAAAAGATTCAAGAGTACAGCTCCCTCCACGGCTCCACGGAGATTTGCAAAACAAAATAGTCAAAGACGGGTCTTTTATTTCTTTCACGTCATTGTTCTTCTTTAGGGTTTTGCAGAGGGTTTTCAAATTCCCATCCCCAAATCCAGACACGACCCAATTTGTCCCGACCGTAACCCGTAAACGCTTCTCGGCTGGCCAGAGAAGGCCGAGTTGGAATCTGAAAAGCAATGTCGTTTTCGCTGTTCTCTACGCCGCAGCAGCAACAACAGCCTCAACAGCAGCTGTTTCAGCCTCAACAACAGCAACAGTTTCAACCGAGCAGTTCAATTTTTCCCCAACAGCAGCAGCAACAACAGCAACAGTTTCAGCAACCGCAGCAGCAATTGTATCTCTTCACCAACGATAAAACTCCCGCGAGTTATAGCACAAAATGGGCAGATCTCCACCCGGATTCCCAGAAAGTTCTTCTTCAGATTGAGTATGTATTGTTTAGTTTTTGTCTTAATTTCTCACTATGGGTTTTATTCAATTGTTGTTTTTGGTTGATGGGAAGGAAAAAGATTTGAAATTTTGGGTTCCCTTGTTTTGTTGTAATTGGTTACTTTCTTGCATGCCAGTTGCACTCATGGGAGCTCTAAACATTTGAATTTGAAACAGAAATGAGTTGTTTTTTTATTTGATCAACAACTTCCATTTTTCTTAGTGAATTTGGAGTATGCTTATTTTGCTGAGTTGAGGACCTTGGTGTGTATGGACTTTGGTCACTTGAGTGTTGAAATTTTCTAATTGATCCTCAAAATTTGTTTGTTGGTTTAAATATCATTGCCTGTATGGGATTTAAATTGCTTAATATCATTGATGTTTGCATAGGGAGCGGATACTTGAGTACAGGGGTGAGAGCCAGAGGCTGGATCAGTGTAGCCGTCTTTATGATTCTTCTGTATCCAATGATGGGTTTGAGGTTGATGCGAGCCACCTTGTTCAGGTTTGCTCTTTGAGTTGATATAGTTACCCCCCCTCCCTTCCCGAGGATTTCTGTGTTTACTTATTGCTTTGTACTTCAATATGACAAGTAATTGGCACCTGCATCATTTTATATTAACCTATGAAGATTTTGAAGCCTTGAACTTCTCTTATTGAAGGGCCTGAAATATTCTCTAAATTTTGCAAACTTGCATGGCTCCAAGTTTTTTAATTCTTTTTTATACAAGATAAATGATGCTTGCAAGTCTTTTCCATCAAACAAAGAGAACCCAATTCAGATCCCTATCAAACTTTGTGTTTTAGTTCAGTTGATTATGCCACAGTTTGATAATTTTGATCTTTACAAGCTATGAATTGTATTTTTATAGGCCATGATGCATGAATTGTTAAATGCAAAATCTATATTAGTTGTCTCTTGCAATACCTTGTTTCACTACTCCTGTTAGTGAAATTGTCCACCCAATCTGCATTCTGATAGTTAATACTGCCAAGTGGCTTTTCAGGAACTAGGGGGGATAACTACTTCCATGGAACGACAGAAAGCTCTGCTACACGAGCTGATGGCTAATGCAAAAGATATGCTACGAAACACAGAGGTTGCTGTTCGTTCTTTTATGATGCTACAACCGAGGTTCCTTCATCAGAATGCAAGGGGTGCTTCAAATACCAATGCACCGTCACAGGCTCCTGGAGCAACGACAAATCCAAGTTCAAATAGCCAATCAACTACCTCTATTGTGCAAGTTTATGATTTCTATAGTGGGCTCCCCAAAAAACCATCTCCCTTTCTACAACTGACAATTGGCAGGTTTGAGAAGTACCTTGGCCAGTGCCGTCAATGGATTGAAGAGTTAGAGCAGCTGCTCCTCTTAGACTCTGAGAAGAACTCTTCTGGTACCAGTTCCTCATTGTTGGAGTCTCTTCCAAAAGTCTTGTCGAATGTTCATGACTTTTTTGTTCACGTGGCTGCTAAGGTAAATCAAAGTGGAATCCTTAATAAGATTTCATACTTATTGTTGAGGTGAAAAATATAATAACTTGATTGATTAACTTGCAATATATGATTCCATTATACAGGGAGAAACCTACATGAATTAGGGAACTAACTAGGTATAGGATATAGGAATTAGCCTAAACTTATTCTGATTCAAACACTCCCCTCAAGTTGGAGCATGCAAATCATATGCGTCAAGTTTGTTACAAATATAACTTATGTGTGTGTGGTCCTCGTAGAGATTTCGTGAAAGTATCTGCCAATTGGTCACTAGAATTGACAAAATTGGTTGTGATGCAACCTTGCATAATCTTCTCTTTGATAAAGTGACAAGCCATGCTCGAGGTGATTGCTTGAGAAAGTAAAACATAAGAGCTTAATTACTAAATCTGTTTCCCGTGAGTGATGAATCCCAATGGTTGCACCATGTAAATCTCTTCACAAAGGTCACCATGATCATGATATCAAACTCATGAAGAGGCCAACAACAGATCACATCAATGGAGATGAATAAGCGGATGGAAGCAATTTTTGCAACATGAGAAAAAATTGCCATAGTCAATCCCAAAAATCTGGGTATAGCCCTTAGCAACTAGGCGAGCCCTAAGACGATCTACCTGACCATCCTGCCCTACTTTAACTGTGTACACCCAACGACTTCCAAGCGCACAGACTCCACAATAGACATTTCATCAATCATAGCCTGCCGTGAACCCTGATTTGATAGTGCCTCACCTCACCATTAGGAATAGAAACTATAGACAAAGAAGAAATATAGGCATAATACGAGGGAGATAAAATGATGGTAGCTAAGACATGATTAAAGAGGATGCTGATCATGATTAGATCGGGTACCACATGTGAAAGTAGGAGGCATGTCAGTGTTAGGGAGTAGAACCATGATATGTTGAAGTGCTAGAGAAGGAGATGAGTGCACTGTATCATCTGCAAGGCCTGCAACAAAAGGAACACAAGGATGTCGAGAATAAACCTGTAAAGGAGATGGTGCAGGGACTTTCTATAATTATATTGTCTCGGATTGTACATAACAACAAGTGATGCGTAGTTTTCTATGTACTCATTTTAAGTGGGACAGTTCTAATGATTCCTGAAATTAAATTTGTGTTATATTAGGAAGTAGGCTATTCTGCCACAATGTTACTACAGCACAATAGTGATTTTTGTTTTTCTTTATATTTCTTTTTTCAAATGAGACGGTTCTGCTGGTTCCTGGCGATAAATTTGTGTCATATTAGGATCTGCTATGTTTTGTTGAACTGAGTCAAACAAAAAGTCTTTCAATCGTCTATGTTAAGGTTAAACTTACTCCTACATAAAGAAAAACTTGAGTAATTACATAGGGGGCTAAACTAGTATATCAAGTGGTCATTACTTCCACTTTCTTTCAATGTGGAACATTTTAACACTCTCTCATATGCAGACCAGGACCTTACACGTAGACTAAGAATATATTAACGGGGAGGAAGCACAAGTGTGTCACCTTATACCAAACCAGATTTTGATACCATATTAAACTTATTTAAACCAACCAGTTTAAGCTTTTGTGTCATATTGGGCTTGTGTTTAAAATTTGGTTAGATCGGGTTTTAACATGGTACCAGATTGTCCTTGTGGACATTACGATTATTGCCTTTTGACCCACTTGTCACCTCCCTTGTTGTCTCTGATCCATATGTAGATGTGTTTCATGTTATGGCCTATATGTAGATGTGCAGATCCACGTGCAGAAATCTAATCATACATGTAAAGTATAAAGTTTCAAATTGAATAAAAAAGAGGCACATGTAAAGTATTGAGTCAAACCTAAATTATCAAAGATTACATTTTAGTTATGGAGTCTGACCTGATATGTAACTTGATTTAAAATTCTGCCCACTCTAATTTGGGATTGTTCTGTTATCTGTTTTATGTGAGATCCTATCTTAGAGTGCTATTAGCCATTCACTAACTTAATAAATATTATCATATTACTGGTGATATAGACTTTGAAGCAGTGAGCTACCCAGAACTATTTGGTAGAATATCTCCCTTGTTTATATCATTCTATGGATTTCTTATTTCATGTAGTAGTTGTAGTTGCCTCTCATTTAGTCAGTGTAAAATGACAAACTACTTGTGCTCCATAGGCATCCTATCCCATAAGATAATATCTGGTTACTATTTTGTACTTCTGCATTGTAATGTGTAACCATGCGAAATTACAGGTGGAGGGCATTCATCAGTATATAGAATCAATGAAAAGTGCATATCTTGCCGACCAGCGTCGGCGAGGAGGTGGCAATGATCCCTTTCTTGAGGCTGATAGGCGGGAAACAGCCAGACAAGAAGCCGCTGCTAAGAAAGTGCATCCTACTTTGCATTTGCCGCCTGTACCTTCACAACCATCAACTCAAGTTGCCGGGTTGCTTGCCAGCTCTGCATCAACTGCCCCACAAACATCTGGAGCGGTTGCATCTTCCTCATCAGGGAGTGGGTTCTCACTTTTTAGCACTCCATCTTCTGCTCCGTCTTCCTCCATGACATCATCCCTCTTTGCCACACCAACCGCCTCTGCTCCTGTATCCTCTTTGTTTGGATCATCTGCACCTTCACCCCAACCATCACTTTTTGGTTCATCTTCAGCATCTTTGTTTGGGTCTGCCTCATCCCCCTCTTTGTTTGGCAATACCACTCCATCTTTTGGTTCCACCACTCCTGCTGGAACATCACTTTTCTCAACGCCATTTGCTTCTGGTACATTCTCGCCCTTCAAGTTCTATGTTCTTGTGAGATTTTACTGAAAACGATAAAGTGTCGATCTTGATGGTTTACAAATTGTTCTGTTCTCCAGTTCTTGAATGTAGTTATGTTTCTTGTTTTGGTGAAACTGCTTTTGGTTTGTGACTGTTCTGACCATCATATTAAAATTTAATTCCCCAGGTAATACTGCTACAACATCTGGTGCTAGCTTTGGGGCTGCAACTGTGAGTGACTTTGCTCTGAACTTGCTAATTTATTCTGGATTATCTGTATGGTTAAGAACAATGAAAAAAATTGTAGAGAAAATCCCACTAATTAGTGTTTCAGTTGGAATGCTATCATCTCCATTTGTTTACCTGCACTATTGTATCCACCACAAATTTGGTTACAGTAAGGTTTTATTGGTCTTGTGAAAGGAGAGGATTTAATCCATCTTGGTTAAACACTGATATTCATGGATGGAAAAGAAAAGCAGCAACCACTCTAGATCTTCTAAATCAAGAAAATTGTATTAGTTTATATAAATATTTTGCAGTCAGCATTTGTTTTGAAGATGATTATAATTCTAAACAAGCGGTACAGTTTGTTTTTACATGAAACCTATACTAAATATTCTCTCATCTGCTTTATGTATGTGTATAAGCAGAAATCGGCAAGACCAAAATCTCGAACTGCAAGGCGCTAGTAACTGTGGACCATGATCCAGAAATTGTGAGACGACCTTTTGCTCACTCCAAATGTGTTGTCATTGCTGAAGAGATGCACTTAGTTCATCATATCAGCAACCAGTTTCTTCTCTCCACATTGCAGTAACCAGGGTTATTTTGTCGGATACCGAGTCAGAAAATCTAATCTGAAGTTCAAGTTGGGATGGGTATGACACCCAAAGCAGCTTCGGGTCATGTTTTTTTTTTCAATGTTCAAGAGATCTGCCGTAAGCTGCATCTTACTGTAATGTTGTAGAATAAGATTTAGATTCATTTGTCTTCGGTACCCTATAAACAAAAATTGTGTGTGGATCAAGCATACTGAATTGAGAGTTAAAGTTGCACTCTCAGTTTGGTACATGAGTTGCATTTTTGTATAGCAGTCAGTCCTTTATTGCTTCAAGATGTTGAGACTTGGGCTCATTTGGATTAGTACTCGAATATTGAGTTTGATGAACAGCCATTTAGTTGTCAACTTGTAATTTCATGGAGAATAATCATTTCCTGTTAAAATGGAGTCCTATTGTCCAAATCCTTGAATTTCAGATATCCTAAAGTTTCTTCCATGAGATGCAGTAAATAAGAAAAGAAGAGAAGGGTAAATATGATAAAATCTTGTGTTTTAAGTAATATGATGCCCCGTAAAATAAAAGGTAATATGATACAAGCTGTTCATGCCCTACTTGTCAAACTCTGACACACAACAGGAAGTTCCTCATTGGCATCTTTAACTTTGTCAATCCCTTGGATCAAACTAATCTGTATCCGATCTTGTGATGAATGCCTAATTGGCCTGGATCCAGCTCAATCCCGGGTCCTTTCCCAACATCAATCCTCTCATCTTCTTCCTCATTTGCGCCACGCCATCCCATCTCCCTGAAGCGGCATAAAGGTTTGACAGCATGATATAGGTTGCACTGTCCTCTGCATCCAGCTTCAGTACCTGCTCTGCTGCATCCACTCCTATTGCCAAATTTCTATTAATCACGCACGAGCTAAGCAAACTTCTCCATAGTTCCAAATGATCTTCGCTATAAGGCGATCCAATAATTATCTCTCGTGCCTCATCCAATGATCCCGAACGACTTAACAAACTTACCATGCAAGAATAATGTTTGGGTCCAGGGATGAACCCGTTTTGCTTCATATAGTTCCACAAGAACTTTCCTGTCTCAACCAACCCACCATGGCTGCAGCCAGAGAGCATACACAAAAATGTTACTTCATCGGGTCTTAGGCCCTGGTTCAAAATCCCATGGAAGAGCTTTAGTGCCTCTTCTGCCATCCCATGGTTACTATATCCTCCAATCATTGTGTTCCAGCACCTCAAGTCCGGGTTTGAGGCTCCAGAAAATATTAGCCAAGCAGCTTCAAGGTTACCATTTTTGGCATACATATCTATCAGACTTCCACAAACAGACATTTCATCATCATATCCTGATTTTACTGCCTTGGAATGAACTACCTCACCTTGTTTCAGTAATGTAGAATCAGCGCATGCACCCAAAGCTCCACTCACAGCAAAGCTATCAATTTTATGACCCTCCCGACACATTTCAAAGAAGAACTTCATTGCATTCCCCCCATCACCCAATCTGGAATGACCCATGATCATTTCAGTCCACAGAGCAACATCCTTCTCTGGCATTGAATAAAAAACCTTACAAGCAGATTCAATATCGCTATTCTTGAAATAGGTGGACACTAGAGTGCTTCCTATGAAGAGGCACCCTGTGAATCCCGATTTCATGACTTGGGTATGAAGAAGTCTTCCATATTCAAAATCTGGCAGCATACCAGCAGCAGAAATGATGGAAGCAAAAGTAAACTCATCTGGTTTAGGGAAAGAGATTCTCCGCAGCTGGACAAACAGATCCATGGCTGTTTCTCCATCTGAAATCCCGCCTATCATTGTGTTCCATGAAACTAAATCCCACTTGTCCATTCTACCAAAAATGCTGAGAGCTGTTTGAGTGTCTCCACAGTTGCAATACATGTCAAGCAAAGCGTTTAGCAGAGGTAAATCGGGTGCTGTATTAGAAACAGTCATTTGGGCATGAATGAGTTGCCCACAAGTATAATCACTTAATCTGCTACATGCATTCAACAGCATTGAATATGTGAATTGTGTAGGAAGAGCACCACTTCTCACCATCCTCCTAAAGAGATGCAGCCCTTCCCAAATCCTATCATGCTTCAAAATTTCGAATATCATCGAATTCCAAGAGACTGCATCTTTATCAACAATACCATCAAAAACCTTTTCTGCAGATTCCACATCTCCACGACCAGAGTACACTCTGAGCAGAGAGGTTTGAACTAGAGTATTACACAAGAACCCCAACTTAATTACTTGTGCATGAAGCATATGACCCACCAAGCGATCTCCCACCAGAGAAGCTGCTTGCAATAGGCTTGTGAGAGTGGAACCATTTGGTCTGAGGCACTCACTCTCAAATTGGGCGTATAGGGTGAAGGCCGAACGGGCTTGGACAGGAGCTCGAGAATAGACTGCAATCAGTGAATTGAAAGAAACTAGATTTCTGCGAGGCATTTTGTCGAACACGTTGCGAGCGTCCCCGAGCGACCCACATCGCGAATACATGGAGATGAGATTGTTGTGTACGTATGGTGATCTGATACTTGCGGAAGTGAGGATCAGAGCGTGGAGCTGACGCGCTGCCTCCAGCGAGAACACAGATGTGCATTTTCGTACGAGGAGCTCAATCGGTGGCATAAAAATGGCCGCTGCGCTTCTCTTCTGCAGCCTTCCCCCGCCAAAATAAACCCTTGGACTTGAACTAGAGGAAGGCCCTCGTTTTAAATACCCGAAACACTCGAAACGGCGCCGTATCTTTTCCAAACAAAGTCTTCTCCTCTCAGTCTCTCATGAGTGAATGGGAAAAGAAAAGCGGTCGCCGGGAAATGTCCCCGGGCTCCGAGTACAAGCGTCTCTGCCTTCTTCTCGGCCACTCTCTCCGTCCGTACACCGTGAGTCTGCGTCTATTTGTCCGTGCAACATCGAGTTTACTGATTCGTCTTACCTGCAACGGTTGATTATATTGCTGTAAGCTCTATTTTCAGGAACCAGATGGAGCTTCCTTAACCAAAGAGAAGGAGCAGAGTCTTCTGGTTTCTCTTTCTCAGGTTCCGATTCCTCTTCTGTTTTCAGATTTGTCTCTCATTTTAGCCCTAGCCGTTCTAGTGTTCGATGAAATTCGTTTCAGGTTTTCAGAGAAGTTAAGCTCTGGACTCGAGAACTCAACTCCGGCTCCGGTTCTGATAATGTCAGTCTTTCGCTACCCGGGTTTGAATTTTGGTGAATTGATTAAGAACTGCCTTTGTTGACAGCTTTGGTTGTTGAAAACAGGATAACGAGCTGGTTACTTCCAGTAACAGTGAGTGCTCTGCTGAATTGCATCCGCATTCTCACTGTTTTTCCAATATCATTGCAGACTTGGTAAGTTCTTGTTGTCATTTGAAGCCCAAGGAGGTTCGATTATCTGAGATATATGAATAATGAATTGAAATGTATAGCAATGACAATGATTTCTGAACTTGCTGATTGCAGATGTATTTGCTTACTGTTGACAGCCACTATGTTCGTCATTTAGTGGGAAATGTTCTTGTTGGAATATCAGAATTTGTGGCTGCAACTGTATGTAACACATTATTGTATTCAAAATTTAGTATGACTAGCTTCATCCTTATGTATCACTTTACTGCATTCAATATTTAGTGTGCAGAATATTATTCTAGACTATCTTCATCTTCTTGTGTGTAAATGTTCTGTAGGGATGCAACTGGGATGTTATTATTCATCTGTTGTGCATTTCCCTGGAATTGGCGTTCAGCAACACGCTCTCATGTTTCTTGGCATCTTCAACAACTGAAGCTGGTTGTATCAAATGTGTTACATCAAGCTACGTTGTTGCATTAAAGCCAAAGCTGAAAAGTGCTGGCTGGTCGACTGTGGCTTGCATTATTGGAGTTTTGCGCAATATATTGAAGTTTTTGAAACAAGAGGATGATGATCAACTAGTGGAGGTGTACCTGCATGCAGTCAATTCTTGTCTTTCAAATTTGCCTTGGAATTTGTTGGATGAGATATTTGGTGGTCAAAATGGTGACCTTCTGAAAAGCTCTGCTGCAGGCTCTTCACTCCCAAGAAATGCACGATGTGAAGAACCAAGAATCATGTTTCTAGGAAATTTTGTTCAATTACTTTGTTCCTTGGTTGATCAAATAACATATGTTGAAGCTTCTGATGATTCTATAGAAAAGGATCTGGTTCCTCTCATCATCAATTGCCTTGTACCTAAAATTTTAAATTGGTGCCTTGGCAAGCATGGAGGCTGTGTTGACATCTGCATCCTTCAATACTTCAGACATAAGCTGTTGGTACAGATTCACCTTGTTTGTTTGCTCAGCGAATTTAGAATATAGTCTAATATTTTTCATAAGAATCCAAATAGATTAATGGTTGTCTTCACTCTGAAGATTTTGCATTAACACTGGTATATGCATAAATTCTGCACTGCGATTCTGTTAGCCAGCTATCTAAGTATAATCTAATTTCACAACCTAAAATGTTTTTTGCAGGTGTTAATGATCAGGCTCAGTTTCCTAACCCATCTGCAATGTTCTGTTCTTGTATTATGGTTGCAATTTATCCAAAATTACTTTCAAGAACTTTTATCGCAACCCATAACACCACTTGGTTCTGGTCAGGATGATTGCCTAGAAGACTCACCCTTTTTATTTAGTGCTTCTGATGGAGAAGTACATAGTGTACATCTCCGTCATTTACAAAGATTGGCTGTTTTCCTTTTCCTGAGGTGTTCCTTCTGCTTGACCAGCATGGGAGGAAATGCTGACAAACATTGCGCATGTTCGACTCCAGACTCAAACTTGACTTTCGATTCTGATTTGAAGATGCATTGTTGGAGTGCAAAAATAGGTTTTGTAGAACTTTCTAATTGGCTTCAAGGTCAACTTTCAACTGATTTATGGTCAGATCATGAAACATATTTGGAAAAATGCATAAGCTTCTCTTCATCCTTCCTCCAGCTGTATATGCACGAGGTTTGATTTTTAATTTCACCCTTTAATATTTAATATTATTGACGCTCTTTGCTTGGTTTTGGTTTTATCTATAAATATGATTCTACTGTCTTGTCCATGTTCATATATTTTTTATGGAAAGGAACCTGTATAACTACATATATTATAAATTTATAATATAAGGACATTCTTCTGGATACTGGAATTGAAACAGAGCTGAATTGAGAAATTTCAGAGGCTTGAGGATTAAAGTAAAAATTCTTGACTTGACGTACAGACTGCATGATTGGGGCCGTGTTTAAATTTACAGTTTTCCATGTTACTAAGGAAGGTTTTGAGCTTCCTCTTTATTCTCATCTTTGTCGGGATGCCCATGTTTCTTCCTAACCTTTGCATCATTTTATTAAAAAAAACTGGTGTAATCTAGACTCAGTGGCAAAGCCACATGGAGCCTAGCGGGGCCCATGCCCTCCTCAATTTTTTTTTT
This sequence comes from Erodium moschatum, assembly GCA_036897745.1. Lineage (NCBI taxonomy): Eukaryota > Viridiplantae > Streptophyta > Magnoliopsida > Geraniales > Geraniaceae > Erodium > Erodium moschatum. The sequence goes on along the minus strand of JAYMSV010000859.1, from coordinate 3,392 downwards.
GTTTTCTAATTTTGGCTACCTTCATGTCTCTATTTTTTTGTTACCTTTTTTCTTAATTTCCTAATTGTACTCTTTAAATTATTTCAATTTCTTAATTGTGCCCCCTCATAATTTCTTAGTTGTACCCCCTCCTCAAACTTTATATTTCCTAATTGTTTTATGTTTCTTATCATTTCAATTTCCTAATTATTTTATGATTCTAGTTAATTTACACTGAATTATTCTTATTTAAGTCATTGCTTAGGTTTTGAGACCGCCGTCATTTTGAGTTTTGTGTTTAGTCATGTACTAAATTACTATAATCATGGAGAGAAATGTCAAAGGAAAATTTGTGGAGATAGTATTTTCTGTTATGAATATCATCAAGACTTGGTTGAGAAATCGAATGGGAGATCAATGGATGAGTGATAGTATGATCGTATACATCGAGAAAAATATTTTTGATTGTATTGACAAAAAGTGTTTTACAGTATTTTCAAAATATGAAATCTCAACGTCACATCTTATTATTTTTAATATTAGTTTATACTATTTTAACGTTATATACTATCATTAGGAAAAAATTGGTGCCCCCCCTTACTTGAAAAGCTGGCTTCGCCACTGTCTAGATTTACTGAAGTCTCAAGTAGTAACTCATTGATCAATGCTGAGGTTTAGTCATGAGTAGCATTTTTCTTGTAAGTGTAAATAATTTTGCCAGGCATGAAAGGAAGTGCTATTATAGAGTTTGACACATGCCTTAAAACATGTTTCTAAACTCATACTGGAGGCAACATATTCACTTGTGTAGACTTGAAAGTGATAACATTATTTTGGTTGTATATCAGTTTTTATACCCTGATCTGTTTTCTCTGCTCTCTCAAAATGTAGGATGATTTGTTATTTAAAGTGCTCTTGCAACTGCTCACTGTACCCCTTCTTGCAGAGCAAGGGTGAGCAGGGATCATTCTGTCCAATGTCTTCTCATTTTAAATACTGTTCAAAACTCTTCTTACTGAGCCATTGGGTTGTGTACAGGTTTCACCAGGATAGAATGGCATTTAATGTCATGGAAGAAGATGTTTTTTTTCATGCTGCCAATCTTTTTAATCCTGTGCACCTATTTCATCAATTTCTTGCAGAGGCAAGTTCTGCTGACGGGATTATTTTTTATCAATTAATTTTAACTGATGGTTAGTGAGTTTTTCTTTTTCAGTATATCGGGAATAGCTAACACTGTTTACTTATCTTATTTGTTTGTAGCTGGAATATGATCATCAAGTGCTTCTTGATTACCTTATTTCAAAAGATACAGGAGCTAGTTGTGCAGAGTATCTACTGAGGTTTGTATTTCTTCTGCCTATCTTAAATATTCTCACTCTTAGGCTGTGAGATTCAATTATACAGTGAATGAAAGTTATTTTGTAACTCATTTGTTGGACTTTGTTTTCTGCCTTAGCTTCTGAAGTTTATGCAGTTTATAGTAGGTACATACTTTAGTTGGTCTGATATTGTTTAAATTCTATTTGTAGATGCTTGCGTACGGTTTGTAATACATGGCACTTATTTGTGAACTTTTTGGAGGGAGAAAAAAGTTCAAATAAATTAATGTCCAAAAAAAGAAAAGTTTCGATTGAAGGCTCAATTTTCCAGGTAGCCTCATCATCTGCACCTGTGAAAAATGATGGGATCCTTTTCTCAGTTGAAAACAAATGTAATAAGCAACAAGATGTAAACAATCAATACAAAGATGAAAGGCTGCCATTTGAGAAGGCAAAGGAGTGTTTGTTTTCATTGAAAAACTCCATGGAAAGCCTTCATCAGAAGACTTTGTTTCCATATGATCCCAAAGTGCTTCTGAAACGGTATGTTTGCTTAAAACTTTCATACATTTTTATTTAGTTTTTAATGTTAAGGTAGGGTATCTATCATTCTTATCTCATGATGTTCAATTATGTTTTTCAGTGCTCATCTTGTTCTCTTAACATGTGCCTTAACACTTGGTTTATCACTCTATATCGAATATGGATCATACTTGTAAGAACCTGGAGTGACCAAGAGTAGAAAGTGTATTTGGCAGCCTATCATGTGTCACGTAATGTATACTGAATACTGATCTTAAGCAAGTTGTGTCATAGAACAGAAAAATGATATAGCACTTGCACTTTATGCTTCTCTCATAGATTATGCTGAGATGCTGAGAGAGATGTAGCTGCTGCTGATATATATTTGTTGGTCTATTGCAGTTTGGCAAGATTACAGGAGCTGTGTGGAAAGCAAGACTAGTATGATATAGTCAGGATGCATAAATGATATTGCTTCTAATTATGTATTGCCAATTGTCTTCTCTTCCGGGGTACACGCTTGAAAATTGTTGTTATAGATCTTGAAGTTACAAGTTCAAGGAAACGATCTTCGCCTTAAATCAGGGGTAAGTTGCATACAATCACATCCATCAGGGTACAAAGTCACAGTGCTAGACATGGCTGCTTCTGGCATCAACCCAAAGCAGGTGCATGAGATGAGTTCATCTCTGACAACTTTGAGCCACTGATGGGAAGGTTTTTTGAGAATTTTTGCAGCTGTTTTCATCACCTCTCACGCGCCATGTCCCAACTTGACTTACTCGATCCTATCTGTACATACTCGGGATACCTTAGTAGTTTAAAAATGAGTTCTGATGCCAAATTTTCTTGTTGTGTCCTAACAAGAGTTCACTGATTCGATTATTTTCTCTGTGCATTTTCATTCTCCAGAAGTGAATTAATCTTCACCTGACCTTATAGTGGTTTCTCCCTTCTGATTTAGGCCATTCCAGAAAACGGCATTTCTAAACAAAAAACAAAAAATTGTTGAGTTGGAGGATTCGAAATGTGATAAGATTATCAATTTCAAGTGAGACGGGAGGCCTGAATCAATAAGCCTAATTTTAATCGCTTACAAATAACAAACGATATTGAAATTAAAAATAATTTTCTCATAAACATGAAAATGAATAATAGTCACATGTGATCATCAAAAATAAATAAATAAATTAGTTAAGTTGGCAATTTGGTGAAGAAATTAGTAGTTAAGCGTCGATATTGATGGCGAGAGACATGCAAATGCCACAGAGAACGTCAACCTTGGTAGTGTATCGAATCAATTTGACCAAGGACTGGCTCAAAACGCTCAAATCATTAGCCTCCGATTGACCCAAGCTGGAGAACTGAGCCTCCATATGAACCTGAGCCACGCCGTGAGCCACCTCGTCCTTACACTGCTTATTGTACGCCAGCGCACTCTTGATCCCTTCCTTCACCTTCATCATGTCATTTCCCCTCAGTCCCTCCTCCGCCGCTTCCATCCCCGACCCCGCCTGTCCGAACAGCTCCCCGAACCTCCCGCACTCCGCCGACATTTCTCCGGCGATA
>JAYMSV010000858.1:0-14699 GCA_036897745.1 Erodium moschatum | reverse complement strand
TAATGGATCTGCTGTTCGACGAGAAGCGAATCAAGAAGCTACTAGAAGAGCAAATTGAAATGGTGTTGGAACAACATATACAAATCGCTTTTGACGTAGGGCTATAGACGCTTCAACCATAACATCTTGACTACAAATCTAGGGAAAACACAGCTTATGAGGCTAAGAGACGAGTTAGCCTGATGGTGAAGCACTCTTCACGTCTCACCTCTCCTTGAGGTCACAGGTTCGAATCCCAGTGGGTACATATGCTTGGGAGCATGTGTGGGTGATGGGTTAGATTAGGCTAAAGTAGGATTTCCTTGTACTTCTCTCCGATAAAAGATAAAAGAAGAGACGACCTTGTCGAACATATACAATGACAAAATTGATGAGTTTGTTATAAATGTGATAATTTGTTAATTTAGATTTAGTTTTTGTATTTACGGTTATGTAATTTTATTATTGTTTATTGATTTCAATTGTGAGAAGTTCGATCAACTATTGGAGGTACGCTCTCTTTCGGATGCTGAGTGTTGTGAGAAAGCCTTGGCTCAGGCTCGGCTAATTAAAAAGATGAAGTTGGTAGCTCGTACTTGGTGTCAAAAGGCTCGGAGCAAGTGGTTCAATGAAGGAGATAGATGCTCGAGGTATTTTCATTGTTTAGCGAATTATAGGACTACAAGGAACAAAATACTACAGCTAAAAGCCGACTCAATCTCTCTGTTCGACCCAACGAACATCAAAGAACACATTAAAGTTCATTTTGAAAACAGGTTCAAAGAGACTTCAGTGACACTAAAACTGCCGTACTTCCCATTCCGAAGATATTCGGGAATGAGACTTATCCTAGGTGGATAGGGAGGGGAGCTCTTTTATTTTCAGTCACATTATGGCGTTGTCTAATGAACCTCGTTTCCGAAGTCTTTTCGGTGATCAGGGGGTGGAATGGAGACTGGGAGCCGGGGATCGAATTCCCTTTTGGCATGATGTTTAGTTGGGTGAGGGAGATTTGAGGTTTCGTTTTCCAAGGTTGTTTTACCTATCAACCGATAAAGGAGGTCGTGTAGGAGACTTTTGGGATGAAGAAGGTTGGTTTCTTGTCTTTGGAAGAAGTCTTCGCCCGTGGGAGGAGGATCAACTATGGGACCTGGTGGATGAGCTGGTTGGGACCTGCGTGAACATGGATATGGAGGACAGGGTTGTTTGGATTCTGGCAAAGGATGGTTTTACAGTGTCAACGGCGTATGACAGTTGGTGGTTCCGGCGGCAACAAGCTTCCCTTGGGCACGTTTCCTTTGGGTCTCGAAAGTACCGCCTAATTTGTGTGTCGTGGTTTGGTTGGCTGCACACAACGCTCTCCCCGCGACTTTTTTTTTGGAGGACAAAGGTGTGTAATTGTCGTTGCAACAATTGTTATGTTCCTTGTGTGGTTCAGGTTTTGAGACTACAGATCACATTCATCTCCATTGTCCGATGGTATAGGCTTTTTGGGGCAGAATTATGAGATGGTGGGGGAGATTGTGGGTGGTTCCGGGGTCGATAGGTTCTCTCCTATGTGGTTGGCAGAGTCTTAAATTAGGAATAGAAGATTGGTTTGGTTGCAGGTGGGATATGCAGCTTTGTGGGCTCTTTGGTTCCTTTGGAAAGTGGCGGTCTTCAATAAGGAAGCGGCAACACTGGATTCTATGGTGGAGAAGTTGCAGAGCTACTCGTTCTCGCTGGCTTGGGATGCGGGTCTGTTGTAGCGTCCTGCTTCGTTTGTAGATTGGAGAGATGATCCTGGAGGTTGCGTGCGTTTGAAGAAGAAGAAGTCGGGGTCGTTGCCGTATGTAGGGTCTCGGTTCGTTTAGTGGGGTGGGTGTCTGTGTTGTTGGGCCGAGAGGTTTGGCTTTGGCCTGGTAGTGGACCCTTTGGCCCTCTTTTGTTCTTTTGTTAAATTTAAGTGTTAGTCCCAGTGGTCGGTTCTAGGGGATCCTTGTCATCCCTTACACTTTTGTTCCTTCTCGTAACATTGGGTAGCGTGATTAATAAATATTTCCCTTTTCAAAAAAAAATTGTGTATTTTCTTTGATGTGCTCTCGACTTCACTTGTTTTAATGAAAACTGTATGCATGTTGGATATCGATTTTGATGATTATGAGTTTTTTTTGTCATTGTTCACTGACGCTTTGGAAATTAAAATTAATCTATATTGTATTGTTAATAGGTGATTTGGATGGAAGGATGAAGATTCGGTGGAAAAATGTAGAACTTGAAGACGATTACGATACAACCCAATTCATATGATGCAGATGTCTTCAATGGGTTATATATTGCTGAAATAGACACGTAGTCTACTTTTTTACATATATTTTGCAAGAGCGTCCATAAAACGTGATGTATTACCGGAAAAGTCAATCAAATCATTGATAAATTGATTAATATTGAGTGATCGATGTTAAAATATAATATACATGATTCTGAATGTTAGGCATCACAAACAATCACAAGATAAAAAATATACATGGAGAGTTTTTTAGAATTACCTCCGTTCATGTTGTTGATGCTCTTGTAAATAAAAAGTCACATTCATTCTACGATCTTGGTTGGGCATAAGACACTTGTATCCAGAACGTACTGGGATTGTCTACGTACTCTACATTAGTATGTGAGAGATCAAAGTCCACGTAGTTCGTCTTATGAACTTCTGTTTCTCTCACCTTCTTTTACACTCTTTTAGGTGTTCGTAAATTGTGAATTTATGATGGAATGAGTCACATGTATTTATAGGTGGAGAGAAAATCAAGATTTTTTTATTAGGGTTTTATTAGGATTCAATCTCGATCGTCCATCAAATAAATTGAATTGGAAAAAGCTTCTTTACCAATCAATTGGTAATTACCATTTAATTAAAATACAATGTTTCCGAAAAGATATGGATTTCTAATTGACCATATAATAGGAAGAAATTTATTTATATTTAATACCCCAATATATTTATTATAACAAGTCCTCCACCATCTCACGTGATTCTTGGCCGTACCAGACGCATTCCTCTACAGTTTAGTGGTTTCTTTTAGAAATTCATTTGGCGTTCAGGCCATAGTAGTCAAGTTCAAGTCAAGTCGGTGCTGGTTTTGGTTTTCATTATTGTTTTCGCTCTACTTCCTTCTTCTAGTTTCATTCATGTTTTACTTCGTTTACTTTTAGCTGAGACTTGTCGTACGAGTCTTACTTTCCAGTTTTTTAATTTTGGTTGGTCGAGTCTTTTATTTCTTAAGTCTAAATGCTCGGTTACTCAAAAACCCACCTATACCCCGGTTCCTTTTGAAGGATTAGTTGTAGTTTGTCTACGGATGTACTACTCTCTCACTAATCCTCGTTCTGTTTAATGTCCTTATATTAATAATAATTGCTTCTTTCGCTAAAAAAAAGATGTTGAACAACTCACTTTCCGACATCCATCTCGTCTCGTTCTGGTCATCAATTTCGACAACCTAGGTATCTGTTATGTTCACATCATTACGAAGTGCTATTTTTTGCATGCAAGACTCAACATATTCATCTTCCCAAACAACACATCAACTTGTTTACAAGTGTATTATCCATTCATTGGATTTACAAAATCTAATGACCTAAATGTTGTTAGCGTGTGGTAGTAATTTTGTAAATAATGTGAACTTTCCAATCTTGACAATTGGATTTATACAATCAATGATCCTTGATTTTTATGAAAAAGGTTGATTATAAAAAAAAAACTAAAAAAAAATCGAGTTAGTAAAAATTATGAAAAGACCGTTAACAAATTATTCAATCTCAATCTTTAATCTACGCCGAACATTTCTATTTCTTTCTATTATGAGTGTGCAACATAAAATTAGGTTTTACGTCAAGGATATTTTATATACATATTTTGAAAATATTATTCATACAATGAGAATGATTTGAGACTTTTCCATCGTGATTTTAGAAAGTTTTAAGTGCTATGCTGAAAATAACATCCGATCCATTGAGCACATGGAATTTCAAAATCAAACATTTTAAAGTGTGCTACCCACGACCTCTCCATGATTGCTTACAGCCCTACATGTCATTATCATTAGTACCCACAACATTATAACTACATTAACATCTCCCAGAATGTTTCTCTCTTAGACCTCCTTTGAAAATGTCCGTCTCTCAAACCCAATCTTCACCTTCTCCGGGAGTTCAATTGGTGTCGAGATCGGTCTCCGACCGCCTCCTCAACAAGTTCTCCGATGAATCTGAATTCGACTTCGATTACAACCAGAGTGGTCTCTGGTCTCCCTTAATTCACAGGAGTGTCTTCTTGGACTCTTCCGGCACAACAATCTTCACTAACCATGAAATGGCTGCCAAGCTCAAGCATGCTCTGGAGGCTCACAACAACAATGGCAAGAGACGCAAAGGTAGTTCTTGTTTCCAACAACAATGTACATAGATCATAGGCCTATCAAAAGAATCGTACAAAAGATCATAGAGAATTGATGTTAATTGTAATGGGTTTCTTTTCGGTTGTTCATTTGAATATCGTCTTGCTTATCTGAAGATGAGAGTATCAACCTGAAAAAAATTTGCCATTATCCTAAATATTTTTGTTTATAGCAGATATGAGAGATGTTGAACTACATCCCGATTCTTCTACAACAATGCATTACTCTGAAAAGATGTCGATGAGAGAAAGTAGCCGTTAAAATAAACGGGCTATGTGCATTCTACACTGAAACATTTCATTTCTTTACATGAGATAAGAGAGATCAAGGAACTGTTAAAATAGATCCCAAAACCAAAATGACACTACACATAGGGCTTTTAGTTCAGCACAACTACAACACAATCAGAGTTGCTGCTCACAGACTCAGCAAGAGAGAAACACAATACGAATAGCATCTGCAATTACTTCACAACAATTCAAAAAGAGGATCTTCTTCATCTTGAGGGTTTTCAAGAGCAACTACATGTTTTCTGAAAGAAGCCGATGCCTCTTCCCTTTCCTCCAACTGTCCCAGCTTGTCATGCACAATGGCCATCAAGTAGTAGGCTTCTGCCGCCAACTCATGATACTCCAGCACCTCCAGCTCATAAGCAGCTTGTTGCAAGGAATCCAACACCAGCTCAAAATCCTCGGAAACTGGGGAGGAAAGTTACCAAGTAAAGGTATGCACAAAACCAATTTGGAAGAACTTAACTAAGTTGATTGATTGTGTTGTATGAAAGAATTGAGTACCAGAGAAGGTTGGATCAGAGAGGTAGCATTTGGCCTCTGCAATACAGGCCCGAGCACGGAGCTCTAAGCCTCCATTACCAAGGATCATTGGAAGAGCACCATGAATAAGAGTTGAAGCCCTTTTAGCATGACTTGGTCCAAGTGAGAGCCACAGCTCGGCTAATGTGAGGGTTGCCGATGCTTTTAGAAGGTCCAAGTTAAATGACTGGCAAAACGAGAGGCTTGCCAGTGCATATGGAAGACCTAAAACGGCATTGCCTGATTTCTGCCAAGAACGAAAGAACAAACTTTCCAAGTTTTATAAACACAGAGTTGGAATAACAGTTACATTCTCATTACATGATTTCTTTCATTCCCTTCAAATAGTCCAAGCAATACCTTATGGTTTTTGGACGTGCTATATATAAAATTGAATAAATGATTGTTTAAATTGAACATTGAAGTAGCAAATCCAAAAAAAAAATGTACCTTGTGAATTTCCGCCAGAAGAAGAAGGACGGTAGCATTTTCAACCTGCAGATTGAATTTATAGCACATGGAAAACAGAGAATGTGCAACAGATGCTGCCTGCATATAAAGTTGCATCAGAATTCAATGAGAAACACGGCAACATCAATAAGCATATTGAAATGAATTGCAAAATTTATGTTTTCCAAAAACACATACGTGAATGATGAAGATGCTATGGGAGAACATTGGAATGAAAAAAAATAATGTGGGGCCAAATTGCCAAACTATGAGATCAAAATGGAACATTTTCCAACAAATAAATATACTGGCAAGTTTAATTTGGTAAAAAGATAAGGCTTAATGGAAGTGTTCCTTTTATAGATCAGGTCAACATTGGTGATACCTAAAATAACATAATACAACAGAAAAGAAAAGAAAAATCTTTAACGATTTGAATATGTCAAATAAACTTATTACACAAGAGATCAAACCTGGCTGAACTGATTTGCTGCAAGCAGTGTACGAGCATGGCGAAGGCTAGCTTCAGTCTTGATCTCCATGTCTACACCAGTGACAGAGGATGCTAAAACTCCAAGCTCATCACAAACTTGTTGTGCTAGCTTCAGATGTCCCCTACATGACATTCAATGTATCATTGATCTTTAGTACATGGTACTGTAAACATGCCACATTAGCAGGACACTCACAGTGAGATACCAAGAAGGTGACTCATCTAATTCAAAAGTTAAAAAAAAAAGGTGATAACTTACCTATGTAAAGCACGTTCATGGAGCAGCTGCAATTTCAGCATCAATATGCGTGATTTGGAAACAGATAAGAACTTCTCTTCAGCAATTTTAAGTGCAGCAAAAGCTTCTGCAAGGATCAAGAAAGAAGTAAGGTATTAAGCCAATAGACATTTAAAAACTGATAGCTATTATGCCTGTTGGATGAAGTGATTATTACATTATCTTTTATCTACGTAGAACTTCTTATATAGGAATTAATGGAAACCAACCCAAACAGCAGTTCAACAAAACAAAAATTCTTAATTTCACTCGGGTCCTAAAACAAAACAGAAAACATAATACTCTTGGATACAAATAGTTCATTCATGAACAGATTATCCACTTTGGAGGGCATTAATCTGACCCTTTGTATCCTATAGTTCTGATATACACGTTTTACACTCACAAGAGGCATTGAATCTGACCTTTATATCCTTTAAATACTGCTAAATGTTGGACAAGCTTTGCATATGATAATGCTGTATCAGCACAACTGTGGATTACAAACAAAAATCAAGGTGGTGTCAGAATTTAAACGTTAAAAAAATGGAAATTGCACCGTTGTCAATCTTGTGATACTTATAGGAGAAGTTACCTTGAAGAATCAGCAAAGCAAGTTGCATAAACCAGTGCATTGATTCGAGAAAGAGGAGCACTGATGATATGCATTAAATAATTAGCAAAAGACATGAACAGGAACTATCCAAATAAACAGTAAATGAACTTGAACAGTTGCAAGATATATATTATAAATGTAGTAGGTATTTTACAACTAAGGCCATAAGAGATACCTGCCATATATCTCCCATGCAGTGGCACGAAGTAAATATGAAGACCCCACCAATTGCAATACTGATCCAGGAATTGAACTTGGTTGTGAACAAAAATGTAGAGCGTTAGAACTATTTCCAGTTTCATTTTCATGAGACAAAACGAAGGAACCTGTTGGCTTTTGGAGATTTTTAAGCCAAGTGGTACTAAATGCACCATCAGTTGTCATTGCAGCACCTTCGAGGACAAAGTCTGAAATCAAGTGAGAACTTAACCTAACTTCCTGTAACAATAATGATATGAAAAGAAAGTGAGAATTTGCATCCAGCAGGCGGGTTAATTGGAATATCCTATATAAATCAAACTCCGACATTACCTTGCAAACATTAACTGGACATGTTTTAAGCTTCAAGGAGGCTTTGGGACCAAATGACAGAAGAGGTCTTTGCACATGCTGCAGATGGCAAGACGATGCTTAGATTTAGATCATTAATTTAATATTTGTAGAGATAATTTAATTTATTTATATATAACAACAAAAGCACAAAGGAATCATTAAGTCTTTTATCTGCATTGACCTCTAACATGTAACTACTGATACAAGATAAATAGACATAATAACAACATTAACCAGATTCCTTTCAACTATATTTTTTTCAGAGAGAAACATCATAGAGTAAGTAGCAAGGCATACATCTCTAACATTTGATCCTTTTCAGCTTTTCTAGAAACAACTTTCATGCCAAATGACAAATCAAGGGAATAATTGCCATAAAGTTGGCCAAGTTTAGCCCTCCCCATAAAGGTATTTCTATCAAACTTATTTCCCTCTTTGAAAAGAATAGGGATAATGACAGAAATATACCTGTACTTTAAATTGTTTGCAGGTTGTTACTATTATCTTTATTTTGTAGCAGGTTGTTACCTTGTACTTTCAAAAGTTGTTCCATCTATAATGGATTTGAAGTCTGATGGAAAAGTCTATACTAGCCCCACACAAATCGCGGGGTCTTGAAAAATAAGGTTAATTTCATCATTTTTAAAGAAGAAAAAACACAAATTAACAGTCTTAAGAAAGAAGGGTAGCAGGTTGTTACCATGTACTTTCCTTTCCCGTTAGCTTTGACGGATTTTAACTTACGGTGCAACTAAAGAGAAGTACAGAGTAACAACCTGCTATAAAATAGAGATAACAGCAACAACCTGCAAATACTTTAAAGTATACGGTATATTTCTGCCATCATCCCAAAAGAATATTTAAGAAGAGAAAGATGTTATGTTATTAGGGATTGAAGGTGAATGTCAAGCATTACTATGGTCAAGCATCCTTAAGGAGTGATGATTTTGACTTTATTTGATTTGATATTAGCACACTACTGAATTAGTGGTTTGTTTCATTTAAAATTGAAATAAACCGTTACTATGGTCTTACGAGAAAAATAACTAGTGTTTACAAACATTAAGTTCACAAAAGTACGTAATGATTCTTACCGTTAAATCAAACTTAGCCATTGCCAAATGATTGGAAGCCATCAGTCGTTTTAACTTCAGACTTTCGGCTCTTTTTAATGATCCTCTCAGGAGCACATACAACTGTTGTTGGACAGACATAGAAGTCCCTATACTAGTCATGGGTAAGTCTGACGATCCAAGAATTCCAGTTGTGCTGCATATGCCAACTTCAGACAGTAGGTTGCATATAGCTGCTAAAGTATATGCAAGACAGGTGTCATTACTGTGCTGCAAATAATGCAAAACATCTCGCCCGGTCACATAAAAAATAAAATAGCATACGCAACAACACACTGAATGGTAATAATATGAGATGATTTATATCATGACAATGGGATTGGATGAAGTTGACTACTTTCTATGTGATGGGGATAGGTCGTATGTTATGAAGGAATTATATATTAAACATGGGATCTGTAACGTGATTAGCAGCACCAATCAGGAAAAAAATATATATCATTTGATATCTTAGATGATACCTAAACTTTTACTTCACTGAAACATATTTCTATTTGTAATAGCCACGTTTTAACTGTCATTAATCACAACAAAGTATCAACAAACTAAACATTGAATGTCATATATACATGTGCAAAAGGGGATTACCTGTTGAGAAACACGAACTGCTTCAGTAAAAACCTGAAACATATACAATGACAGACCAACACTTAAAGATGAGAATAAAAATGAAGCTAGAGGCAGGTTCCTTGGCTCATGCCTACCTCCAAAGCTTGCTTGGGATGGCCAAAATGGAAATGCATCATGCCCAAACACAACAAAGCAATTTCATATCGCCCAATACTATTACAACCCGATGGCGGAACAAAATCAAATCCTTCTGTCCCTGCACTGTTGTCATATGATCACCATATTAGTTCATTTGTGATAAATAATCTCCCTACTAAATTTCATCTAGCCGCACAAGATTTTTAAAGTCAAGAATATACAAAAAGCAACTAAGTAACTAACTATTTAATTCACCTGTAATCAAAATAACAATGAAGATTCTCCAAAGCGGCAAAGTAATCATCATGATAAAGGCTATTCAAGTAACGCAAGAAGTGAACCTGCATCACAGCCATGGCACACAAGAAAAGAAACTTTTTCGAATTAGATTAACTGATATTACAGGAGCACTATATACTTAAATGTACACTTCCAGAAATCGAGTCAGCAGCCTAACTCACACGATGTAGCTCAGGTGCCAATTTTTGAAGCTGCCTCAAAATAAATTCAAAAGCATTTAACGGAAATGAGCTGCCATGCCTGCCACAAAGGAATAAATGAAGACTCGGTACAACCTAAATTAAATCCGAACAATTAGATGATAAATAAGAACAGAAAAGATCAGTTTATCACTTACTTTTCAATAATATCTGCTTGCTCAGCCAAGTATCCTTGAATTTGCCAATTCGTACGTAGAAATGTCCCACCTTTGGTATCAACACCTCTTGCATCACCCATAGGTAGCGTATATGAGCAAGCTCCTTTAGCTTTCTCACTGTGTTTGAACTTCAGATCAGCGGAAACCTCCACATCTGCATGTTTCATTTACCCTATTAATCTAAACATATTTAATCTATGTGAAAAACTGAAGCAAGAAAAAGAAAGCTGAGTATATTGTAGAGGCCCTAAATATGGATACCGATTTAAGCAACCATCTGAATGAAGGTTGAGAGAAGGTGGCCCTAGATAGCTGGCAAGATATATCTCCAAAGGGAGGTTGGGGATTGAATGTGAATGTCAAGCATATATAGGAAAACAGAAAATCAAATTTCAAGAATCCGTATATAGATCCAATGAATTGAACTTCTCATTATTGATGTGTACATATCAGTAGAACATAGAGAAATTCAGCGCCTGAATCAATAATACCCCCATGCATACAAAATGTTGAGGAACTGTACAAGCAATGAGATCTACAGTTTTCATAGAATTAATGGAGTATACCTTCAACCAATCCAACCAGTCCTTTGGGTGCATGAAGATGAAAAGGAACACTTTCATTGGCTCTTTTCCTTGCTTCAAATTCTTCAGTTACTTTTTCAAAAACAAAATTCTCCAAGTCCATATTTTCATACTCTGATGGGGCCTCCAAATCATTATTAGAATCATCTAAATGGGGTAATTCATATGAAGGGCAACTGGATAGGGCTTCCTTACAATATATTCCTATATTTGTCAAAAGATGGCACACACCCTGCATTAAATTTCAAAACTAGATGAAATTTGATATTTTCTACCAAAAAATAGTACATGAGCCCAACCATTCGTTACTGAAATGTGGGCATCAAAAGTTCCCGTACAAGAACAATGCCCATGGGCAACACAGACAAATATTATATAGTAGCATGGACAATATCAATGCCCGAGGTTCATGAATGAAGCAATGAACAGATTATTTAGTTTCTAGATTAAAAAAAGTCTACCTAATCAATAGATAAGTCTTCCCTGATGCATTTATTAAATGAAGTATTCATTTAATGAATTAATATGAAGAGTTTTCTGAACTAATGAGCAGCTGCAGTGAGTAATCCAAGGCAATTTTGACTGAGGCGCACCTCCTTTGATCCTCAAAAAATAGGTGCGTGCCTCAAGCACTTTATGTGCACCTCAGTCGATGCTCCGTTCCTCTATTCTTGAAGCTCCAGTGTGCATCTCGCACCTCACAGTGGTAGTAGGATGAATAAACAATAAAAACTGGCACCTAACAGTCCAAAAACAATTGTTTTCTTGCTGCTAATTAGTAATTATTCAACATGGAAAACATAATACCTCAAAGGATAACACATTGAAGGATAGTAAACACCGACGAAGAAACATCCCCAGATTGCTATTTGGATCTAAAATAATCTGGTCATCTTCCAGAACACCTGAATCCGGGACACCTAGGATTCCTAAACATAGTTTTAGCAAACACAACTGATAAGAAAAAGGCTTTATGAGGATGTGATAAGTACTAACAGAGTATAGTTATAAAGCAATAAATAAATCAAAACATGATAGAAAAATGGGAATGACATGAGATGTACATGGCACTGGATTGGCTCACCTCGCATATCAGTAAAGAAGTTAAACAAATCATCGGGTGATGACAGAGATGACAGTCTACTTTTTAAGTGATCAGTTAGCCAGTGATCTAACAAGCCTCCAATTTCCCTCAGTTGATTTATAAGCTCATCCAATTTTGGCTCTAAAATATCATCACAAGACTGCAAGATAAAGTTTATATCAGAAGGTCTATTATTATTTATTCACAGAACAAACTATAAGAAATCATTCATACAGAACTCCACCCCAGAGTGGCAAGGACCATAAAGACCAAACATCTGGCCACCCCAACCCCACACCGACCGGCATAGCTAATTGCAGTAATAGATTAACAAGTTCAAGTGTGTCTTTACATAGATGTCATTGATCAAGGTTTTTTGGCAACTTATCTCTTCAACAATAGATAGAGCATCTAAGAAACCAAACATTTGCCCAAGTAAAACCAACACCTACTCCGATAGCAAAAAAAAATCCCAACTTTCAATCATGCTATTATGACAAACATCACTTTTAACCTCTCATTGCAGAAAAATGGAATGATTCAATTCATGAATTTAATAAATAAAATCTCATTGATTGAATTAGTTTGACAAACCATCTACTAAGAGTCCAAGATCACATACACTACCCATTACTGAAAAACGGCATCCAAAAAGTGTATACACGCCAAATTCATAAATGTGATGCCAAAAACAAAACAAACATAGAGAGAAAAAACACCCAAATTGACCAAAGAAGCATATTCCAAGAAACAAAACGGGATGAGAAATCATGGAAGTAAGAAGTAACGTGACAGAGTTGGCCCCCGAAGATACCTTAGTGAGAGCCAGGAGATAGGTGGCGAGGCGGTTGTGCTGAGAGACGGAGGAGAAAGGGAAGGGGACGGAGACGGAGGTTTGGGCAGGAGGAGCATAGATCTGAAGAAGAATGCAGACTGACACTTTGTGAGGCGTTATGGTGAACGCACCAGGTGCCTTGAAAATTCCCGCCATTGCTGTAACTCACTCTCCCTCTGCTCAGGGGCAGAACCAGGAATTGATTTCAGGAGTAGCCATCAACAATTAATAAATGTAAAGAAAGAATAAACGATAACAAAATATATGACTATTACATAATCAAATATACAAATATTTTAAATTACAATTCAAATGTAAGTATCACATTCGAGTCCAAATGTAATTGCATTCTTCTCCTATCTGTACCTTGAAAACGCCTAATAATATCTAGATCAACGATTGTGCCAAACACTTCTTTCTCTACAATAGAAGCATTTGGCTTCTTGAATCTCGGCTTGGCCGCAAAATACTTTAGCATCCTACGTTTTTTTATGAATTTGAGAAATTCCTATTAATTAAACAGTGCACAGTGACTTGAATCAAACAAAATTTGGGATTTAGTATACAATCCATCAATTGAAATAATTTAGATTAAATATTAAATCAATATAATTTATATTGATTACCAAAAAACAGTTAAATATAGATGAAGCAGAGAGCCAAGTGAGTCAGCTATTGATATGAGAATATGGTGCCTATATAACTGCACAAGGACTAATTGGATCATGACACCACAGCTCCTACTTCCTAGGCTGCCCAAACTCAACTCCCCCGTTTCAAGAAATCGAATGGGCAGCTGAGTAATTTAAAATCATATTTTAGATGAAAGACATGTTTTTTGTTCAACTACTACACAATACCTTACCTAACATGTCTTCTTTGTACTGCCAATTAAGTAATTAACTATTACTACACAAGTGATGACCTTAGTCATTTGGTTATAGGGATGGCAATGGGGCGGGTTCCGTGATACCCGTCCCTGCCCCGGTCTCGCCCCGCTCGGGTCGGGGATTCCCTGACCTGTCCCATTCAAAACAATTGGGTATTCAATTCTGATACCAATTAACGTAACCACACTTGAAAATTAAATCCAAGAACCAAAACTCTGCCTTCTCATTCCTCACTTGAAAAATTGAAAAAAAGAATGCTCAAACAGATAATGCCTAGCAATTGTCCAGCAAACAATCAAAAAGCAATGCCCAGCAACAACAATCAAAAAGCAATGCCCCCAGCAATATCATCATATACCAAGTTTGAACACTAACACTTGGACCAAACACCCAAGTACTTAACCAGTACAGTGAGAGCAAATTCATCACCAGAGCAATGCTGAAACTTCAGCCATCCAAAATGGCAGTGAGAGAAGCAATTTAAAATTTCAGGATACACACAATTACAGTAGAAGTTGCGAACTTTTCATCTGACTTCAATGAATCAAACAATAAAATATCCTGGACTAATCATTCCATCCAAAAATTGAAAGCAACCCCAAAATCACTCAGTCCAAATATTTGAAAGCAACCCAAAATCATTCAATCTCAATGAAACACCACCTCCGAACTAGATCCAAAAACTCCCCAGAACCCAAGCTTCACGTGGGACGTCGGCGAGACGGAGAGGGTCTTCAACGGAAACGGCGAGGTCTTCGACGTAAACGGACGGCGCAGCGGGGTGAGTCTCCGGCGGACAACGAGGTCTTCGACGGAGGCGCAACGGGGTGGGTCTTCGGCGGACGACGATGTCTCCGACGGAGGCGCAACGGCTTAGGCTTCGGCGGCAAAAGGTTAAGGTTTGAAGAGAAAGGGAAATAATAGGAAAAGAGTTGCGAAATGATAAGTTTTTACCGTTTAAATTATAGAGAAGGGGTAAAAATAATTTTTTTTAAACGAAGATAGTGGATATATTATTTGAAATGTTTCAGAATACGATCAAGTGTATCCGGAATATAGAAACCGGTTCACGATTGGACAGACACAGAACGGACCTTTCGAGCTAATCAATGGGCTGTCCCGTTCGCTGTCCTAGGAATATACTCAAGTTTAACATCCTCGCGAGATCATAGTATGGATCGACAGATATCAA
>JAYMSV010000857.1:0-14700 GCA_036897745.1 Erodium moschatum | reverse complement strand
CTTTACAATTTATCGTTTTGAAGGAATTGTCAAATCATTATATTATCGGAGCAACAATCATATACAGTCTTTCTGATTTATTTTACTACATGATATTTTGGTTGTACTGTGCACTTTTGTCGGCTTTGTTCGACGACAAGATGATGGGATTACGGTGGCCAAGGGCAAACAAACCAAATTTTCATCTCGTACATTTCTTGCTCTTCTGTACAGATAAGAAGAAAGAGAGAAAGAGAGATTTGAAATTTGGATTTTTATTTTATTATTTACTTACTTTTCTAAATCTACATTGTGAGGGCAAAAGGGTCGTTTAAATACAAATTTATAACAAAAAGACTGGTTCATGACATTTTCTATAATTATGAAAGAACAGGATTATAAAATATATATATATATATATATATATATCATGGTACTTTTTTTTATCTTGGTTTATCCTATCAAAAGTAAAGCAACATCATCATGTATATATAGGGAAAAGAATAAAGTCTAACCAAATAGGATAAACAGAGGAGGCTCTTATATAGAAACTGCAATGGAGATTATTTCTGTCCTTTCCAATGGCTACTCTGTGGAAGAATACAAAAAGAATGGCAATAATTACAGGGGCCAATTAGCCAGTAGTCTGATATACTACTAATAACAATAATATCCATGAATGAGAATGTACAGTATAGTGTTTTTTCTTCAGATAAGCATCTGCAAGTCTGAGAGGTCATCCATGGGGATGTCAAGCCCCATTGAATCATGGTCTTGCAACCCGTCATCATCCAAGTTCAACCAAGAGCTCAGATCCTGAGGCCCACCGAGCTCTTCGATCGAGTCTAGTTCGTGTAGGGGCAATGACGGGAACTCTACCGGTTGTTCCTTCGCCTCTTTGAATAAGTCCTGCCCACTTTCTCTTTTCTTGGTTTCGGACCCATTTCCCGCGGTAGATAGCTGAGCTGTCTTCTGCTTGGGCTTTGCTTTTGTCTTGCGCTCGCCCACTGGGCGGCCGATTTTGGCCGGGTGGTGATGATCCCTTTCTCTCTCGCTTCTCTTTCCCTTTGCGCCGCCCAACAGAGTGCTCCCGAGAGCCGGTGTGCTTCTCGAGGAAGGATTGCCGCCAACGTCGTCGAGCAGGAGTTCTTTCTTTTTCCCTCTGTTTGATATTGGCCCGGTTTTCGCAAAATCGTGGTCGTTTCGAGGAGAACTCCAATCAGCCCTATTGGCAGGGAAACCTGCAAGACAGGGAAAAAATAGCATGAGGGTGTTTTCGTCACTTCACATGCATTTTTACATTTTTTGCATGAGGGTATTGTCGTCATTGCAAACCCAGTTTTGTATTTTCACACCCAAAAATACCCTCTCTTTTTTTTAACTTGGGGATAATTGATTGAGAAAAGAGCATACATAAGGGTAGTTGAGCAAAATTGTTCCTATATTCTACGATTCTATTATTCGGAGGTGCTTGGAGCATTATTTAACATTATGTGGAAACCGAAAACATATCATAAGAATTTTGTCAGGAAAATAGAATACCACAATATTATAAAATACTCAGCTGTCCTTAAGTATGCATCATTTTTAATTAACTACCCTTCCGTTTAAAAAGTTCGGAATCCTCATTTTACCCCAATTCCTTCAATTTTGGGGTGTGAAATAGCGAAATACGCTCATATAAAAACACTATATATGAGGGTGTTTTCCTCATTTCACACCCAAAAGTTGACGGGATCGGAATAAAAGAGACTAAAAATATTATGGGGTCGTCAAAAACTTTTCCAATTCAGGGACTATTAATGAGAATGGTGTATACTTAACAATATTTCAGAGAGATTATCCCTTTAAATAATGGCAAACCTGACGACGATGCAGGCTCTTGTTGGGAGTCATGACTTTCGGCTCTTGCATCTTTAGAAGCTGTAGAACTGATGTAATTTGTGGGTTCTGTGTCATCACTGCGACGAGGCGTAGCATAAAGGACATCTCGAAGAGCAGGCTCACTGAAGCAGCTTCTGCCAGTAATTTCAAACTTTCGGCATTGAGCAAGAGTCCTCTTCATGAAAGCAAAGGCAACTTGTTTTGAAACCTTAGGCACGCCGGCTTTTGCAGCACTACTTCCCCGAGTGGCCTATCAATATTGTTCAATGGTGTAATATTTAAATTACAAGATTTACCAGCTTTTGCAGTCCGTATAGTATCTAAGTACTTCAAATTCAGTAAACAAATGGGATAATTGCAAAAAAGTACCCTGAGGTATTCGTTTTTTGAAACTTGTAGCCCTCTTCTTTGATAATTGTAAAAAAATACCCTGAACTTTTCCTTTTGTTGCGATTTTGTAAAAAAATGATGATTTTACTCTCAAAAGTTCAGATTCAAAAAATAATAGGTGAAAAAACAAAAAAATCCAAATTTTCATATCCCTTACCGTACAAAGAGTAAGAAGTTTAAGTGATATGAAATTTTGTATTTTTTTTTTGTTTTTTACCAATTATTTTTAAAATTTTCAAGGGTAAAATCATCATTTTGAAACAAATTTATACAAAGTGCAATAAAAAGACAAGTTCAGGCACAAATTTATTGTATTTATCAAAGACGAGGGCTACAAGTTGCAAAAAGTAGATACCTCAGGGTACTTTTTTACAATTATCCCTGAACAAAATAATGGAATATAAATATAAGAACATACCAGCAGCTTTCTGTAAGCCACCTCAACAAGTCTGTCCAATCCAACCTTCTCAAGGACTCTGCCAAAAAGAAAAATTAAATTAATCCACATTGGTTAAAAAAAACATTAAGTAAAAGCCAAATTAATGAATGACCTACCGTCCTTCCATGGCGTTCCCTTCCTCGACCGCTTTAATAATTTTATTCATGCGTGCTTTTCTTTTACCAACCTGTATCCATCAGTACAAGTAATAAGAAACTATGATCAGTGCAAAATGAATATGCAAAACAAATATATGAGGGTTGCTTACACTAATTTGAATAATTGTTCTGTATCAAATAGAAATGCTAAAAAAATCTGTATAACTTTGCTCAATACAGAAATAATTTTCAGACCAAATAATATGTTTTAGGAAATATGAAGCTTATAAAAACTGATAGTGTACCATCTTGAAAAGAATGTGGATTTAGAGACCACTTTATATACTAGTTGGGTCCTCCACCTAACAATGTAAGCTTTAGGGTTAGAGTAAATTTAACATGGCGGAAGAGTACAGTTTTCTATTGGGCATGTCATTCGTTTGTCCTTCTCCACGTGCATGTATGCTAGTTGGGCCCTCCACCTAAGGGCATCCACTTTGCTAGCATCACCTATTTGCTGCTAAGAGGATGCTCCAAAAGCGAAAGGGGGTGCCATGAGGAGAGAGAATGGGAGAGAGCTCTGGCCAACAATGGTACAGTATAGAAATATCAAAATCCCAACGTGTAGCAAGAGAGAGGCAGAGAGTGTGGGCCAGGGGCGCCCGTCCAAGCGTCACTGCCCGCGAGGTGCTAGCGCCTGCGTATCATCACCGCCAGCCCCAAAATGGTGGCATTGCGCCTCCTCGCCACCCCCTTCCCCCCAGATGGGAATGCTCTAAGGGGATTTGGTAAAAATGGTGGTTTTGGCAGGTTGGGAAATTCTCTCTCCTCAGGGGCGAAGGATTCATCGCCCTGTGAATTCACCCCTCTTGGGCCAATTATCACGCGACATGTTGCTATACGCCCCCAATTCACCCTGCGTTGGACGAATACCACTGTGCAGTGGTTGGGCGAATCGGCCGAATTATCCTGGGCTAACCGCCCCGTGCAGTGCAGATGCTCTAATATGTTAAATTTCGAGGTTGGAGTAAGTTTAACAGAAGCATAACCTGTTGATGAAGTCCCTTCTGTAGTTCAGCAATATCTTTATCGATTCCATCTTCCTCTCCATCCGCCAGATCAGGCTGTTAAAAAAATAAAATTTAAGGCAACATAAATCAACATGGGTGTAAGAAACAGAAACCTTATATAGACATCATTTCCTATATGTATTAAATCTGTACCACTGTCTCTGGAGATAACCCAATACTCTGGAGCTCCAACAAGAGTTTTTCCTCCAGACACATATGCTCATACTGATGATCAAACGGAGAAACACCACGCACATCAACACCATTTCCATGCACCTTGGGTATTGACGCATTCTCTGAAGAGAAATAACTTTGATCTCCTTGGAACAAATCATCTTCATATAATCTATTCTGGTTCCTATTGACCCTACTTAATATACCACTCCCGTTGCAAGAACCTTTGCTAATAGTAGATTGCTTCTGAGTGTGGAGACCTATCATGGCCTCATGTCCAAATTCAATCTTGTCCCCATATCTAAGATCGTTATCATATTGAAAAGTGTCATCTTCAAATTCTTCGATTTCATCTTCCACAATCAATGCAGACAACACTCTTTGGTAAAGTGGAGCAATTTTGTTCCCTGTTTCTGAGTCTAATCTCGCACGTTTGGCATCAACGAAATCAACATTGAAAGGTGATTCTGACCCAGGTTGATCTATCAGACCATTATCTCTTCCTTCGGAAACAAGATATTGAGATAAACAATTTTCTTCATTCACCAGATCACCCTGGGAAAACAAAACTTATTTAGAGCCACTAGATGAACTGAGATCCCTATCGGTTTCAGCTTATCTAAAATAACAGGACTCGAAACTGACTGTGAAAAATTGCCCATTTCATAATATATTTTGCAGAACTCAAATTTATTATCAAAACTATCTTTCGTGTTGTAGATTCAGGTTACCATTTGTTGCCTTAGGTAGCATGTGTTATCCACGCTCACATTTGCAAAGATTGGTTCCATTTTCTTCCAGAATGGACCAGAGCAAGCAAGATCTGGAAAAACATACGAAATATAAGATTAAACTCTAAGGGGAAAGGCATATTCAATGTGCTTCTTCCACGTCAAAGTAAGTAACAAACATACAGCTTGCATTAGAAGCAAAATTTGCAGCAGCTAAGAGTTCTTCGCGATCGTCATCTGATTCACCTGGAACATCACGTGAAAAAGTGCATCATGTGCTTGAAGATTTAAGCAAGAAAAATCATGATGTTCAATTAATATCCTTTTTTTCGTTTGTGCAATTGAAAAGTATACCGGCCTATGTCAATGATAATATATTATCTTGAACCCTTACAACTAAATGACATAAATAAGAGTTAGGGAGTTAGCTTCCCCTTAGGAATGCCTCAGGTTCAAGTTTTGGTACATATCTAATCTAAACAACAAAAGAAAACATAAACACTAAATACCATAACTTCAATATGTCCAACGAAAACTAATCAACCCCTTGCATATGAATGCCACAATTTTCAAAGGCTGTACAGCAGGCTCATGTTTTACTTTCCTTTTTCACTTTGATTGGTTTGTGTTTTTTTTGTCAGGGCAACCAAGCAAATAAATGCTCTTGCTCGATACCCCTGAAGTATAGTAGTCCGATTGTAGTTATCAATAATACCATACAAACAAACACAAGAAATAATGCAATGATTTGGTGGCAATAAATAATACAGGAAATATACAAAGGATACCTGTGTCTGGAGAGCTGCCAGCAGGCATCTGTCCAAGACGAGTAAAGGTCTTGCGATCTAACATTTTCTTCAGAGGTCGCCCAGACTTGCTGAAACATGTAAATAGATAACATATAAGACTGGAAACTGTTATCTAGAGAATGAAAGAAGATTTACTAGCAACGCGTTTTCAAAGGAAAGAATCATCACCTTCCATTCTTATCAGGACCAGGCCTTGAACTTTTAGGCGGCTTTATTGAGGACGGATTCTCCATTTTTTCCCTGGTAGGTGGAAAGCTAGCCCGACCACATGATGAGCCCCTACCTCTCCTTCCTTGGCTTCTCACGCCATCTCCTAGTTCTTTATTGAGCATTTTATTCTTCTTTGCAAGCAATACAGAACAAGCATTTTGAACAGAAGTTACAGGTTTCTCCACTTCACAACCACCAATTACTTTTCCCTTTAATCTTTCGTGGTTTTCACCAGCACCGGACTCTTCACTTTCTGATAACTTAGCAGGAGAAGAAACCTTTTCATGCTTCACTCTGAATTGCTGGTTTCCATTAACCAGACCCTTGACTAAAGGTGACCCATTGGTACCAATACATGCTGTTCTACCAAAATCTGGAGGGGAACATCCCTCTGATGATATTTGCACTTCATCATGATTTGAGACAGGAGATACCAGATTTGCTCTCCTGGTGCGGGAGATTTTTTGTGGTCTCTGACCGGCCCATTGAGCCATGGGGGGAGAAGAAGATCCTGTAGATATGGGAGCGGGAGGCTTGCGATTGTTAACCCCACCTAGAGACTGAGCTTTGTTTACAGCTGGAGATTGTTCCCAATCTTCATTTGCTGCTCCCGGTGCACGAGGAAAACTGGACAATGAGTGTGCTGACATTAGAGGGCCAGACCTTGGTGCTCGTGATGCCTTTGCCTTGAGAACCGGACTGGCTACGCTACTGTCCTCCCGAATATTTAATCTGATGATATAATTGTAGAAAAATCAGGACTAAGAAACTAAAAGTGCAATGGATTTTTAAAATATTTAAGTAATTGCAGTAGCTAATCGGTTGCCAACATCTGAGAAGCAAGAACACATACTTATTGTTCACTTTAGCCACAAGTCGCTCCTTAATTAATCCTGATGTGGTGTCCCTTGAAATTGAGGCCTTCTCCGGTTCGTTCTTCAGAACAGTACGGGAAATTGAACCAGTGAGCTGAGAATTTACATCTGCCTTGATAATGCTACTACTGCCATTGGAAGATCCAGATCTGCCGAAGATGACATTCCAAGAATGTATTTACTTTTCTTGTTTAAATCATAAATAGTATATGGTGAGGATACACATTGGCCTTGATTATGCCTAATTATCATCAAAGGGAAAGAAAAACATATAAAACTATGAAATTAGATAGTAATAGTAAATGAAGACCACATGCACATAAATGAAGTCAATCACATTGAAAACAAGAAGTTTGGTTCAAAATATTCAAAGTTTAGATGAGCTTACGCGATATTACATCAAAAGGGATTGAACTTTGACTTTCACGTCAGAAGGTACACCTTCAAAGGGTCATTTTGTATTTCTAAAAGATATCAGTCAGTTCGTTTATTTATTGGGCATTGTTATCCTATTTCTTGGTGATGCTGACATTTTGACCAAACACCAAAGTGCTTCCTCGTCAACGCCATTAGTTTCTGGCAGACAAATTGTTGTTGGTCGATCAACCCACATCAATTTTAGGCGGGTGTCAATCCTATGGGCTATAAGGTTTAGGCTCATTTCCTAATCGATGCACCCTGTGTAGTATATATGTGGGGTCTTGTAGAAGTCTTGAATCATCAAATACAAAGGTAAATTCCTACGATTGACAAACATCAATAAGCAGACTATCCTAAGAGTGCCATATCCTTTTCAAGCATTCATAAGTCAGTAGAGTAGTTAAATTTCATATGGTATAGGAAATATAACTTAAGAGCACATAGTTATCTGTACACTTTGATGAGAAGTCAAACAGAAAAAAAAATGATCGTTAGGATGAATTTTACTTGGCTATGACTGTTAATAGTTTTATCATAATTAGAAGTATTAGCTAAGCTAGGTGCTACTAGACAATAATCTCATGAATTTTGAATCAATATCCAGAAGGAAAAAAAAACAATCTGAAGCCAAATGCAGTCCTATGTTACCAAAATTTACAGGCCAACAAACAAAGAAGAAAAAAACCTGAAACCCAATGCATCACAGGATTGCAGAACAGGTTCGCTGTTAAGCTTGTAGTGTCGTTTTGGCTCTGTCTCACCATCAATGGGTCTGATTGAAACATTGCCAGCAGAACGTTTTCTTTTCATTTTTCTTTCCCAGCCTTCCCCTCCAGCAGGTAGTCTCCTAATCTTTCCTTCTGCTAGATCAGAACCTTCCCCACCATCCCTTGGCATATCTCTATCATTTCCCATGACTGAAGGCTGTCTTGCAAGGTTATTAGTTCGGCCTTCAGCCTGAAGTTACAAGATTAAAAAGGGAATCAGCAAACACAAAATGCAAAATACAAATACAGAGGACAGGAATATGAATAGAGAGCAACAGTATGCTTATTTAAAAAATAAAAACACACTGATGTACCAGTGCTACCATGCAATGCTTGTGTTCTTTTAGAAGCTAAATTTCGTAGATGCGTGCAGACCTTCTGCATATTTGGAAAATTTATCTTTCCTTCATTCCCCATATAAGATACATTATAAAAAGAAAACAAATACTCCCTACATGGCAGGAAGGCTCAATTAAATATTTTGAAAGCAAAAAATAGAAACGGGTTTAGATTTACAACTCCTAGAATACCGTAAGGTTAAAAACTTTCAGAAGACAAAAAATATACAAAGAAGAGTATCTGAATTTGCAAAGAAAGCAGAAAAATGCATTCTCTAAAGACATAGGAGATTCAACTGTGTAGGGTGAAAATACACAAGAAAAAACAACAACAAATGCTGTACAAACCCGAGTTTCTGCTACTGACGACCGGACTCGCTTTAGAACATTCTTAGTCCTGTCCTCCAGTCTATGAGTTGCGAGATCTTGAGAGTTCCGCTGAATCTGATTTACCATCTTCATTAGATTTGACCCACCTGACCTTTCATTTGTTAGCATCTCGTTCCGTTGTTGCTTCACAGAAATTAGTGCCTCTGAAAACTTGTTCAATTTATACAAACACTCATCAAACTTTTTTTTCCTACTCCTGGTAAAAAAAAATGCATAATCAGGAGATAATAAACTTTTAATATGGGATCAGAACCATAAGTCTTTAAATTCTAAATTCAACCATTACCAATTTAGTATTGAGGTTCACTATATATACCTAATACTGGTTGCAACAGAATATTTTAAAGTACATACATCGTAACATGCTGACAAAAGTTGTGTACCAGTTTAAACTGTCCTAGATTAGAACTACAGAATCTATAAAACATTTAGCACGAATGTTGAAGGCTCTAAAAGCACAAGTGGGCAGTATAAAGGACCATTGACATTTCAAATTATCTAAATTACCTGGACTTGTTAAAGTCATCTACTATACTTGCTTTGAAACGTTTTAGTTCCTCTGTAGCCGCTGGAGGGGGAGGCTTCGAATGAGCAGCTCCAAAAGAATTGTCTTCTGCATTGCTCCCAAAAGAAATCCCCAAAGCCCTCCTCAATTCGCCAGACCTAGTATATTTCTGATCCCCTATATTAATAGGATCCAGCAACAACCACTGTGATGGCAGAGGCAGATCCCCGGCTGTTGAAGCACTACCAAGGGACAGACTATTCCCAGAACTGAACATTCGGGTCTCCCCCCCTTCTCGGAAGCTTCCAGACCTATCCAACCTGGATATGGAATAGTTACCCCTGGGCCCATTTGGATAGTTCCCAGAAAAAGCCAATTCCTCTGGGCTAGCTGAACTTGATTCAAATCTCACATTCCCAGCCATCCCTCAAATCCAACTGAACCTCATGTCCACAAAAGGGTCTCTCTTAGAAATGTGTTTCAATGAATCATGCAACTATATCTAAAGCAGTAAACTATGACACCCCATTTGATGAAAGCCCCCAAACACATAAACAGGTGCCAGTATTAAAACAAACTGAGCACATCTGCAACAACCATAACTAGAATTAGCTCATATTAACTACAAGCCACTTAAATCGTACTCTTAAGCCCCATAACTTAACCAAATAACTATAAAGTATCCATGAACAAAAGCCAACATGAAGATAGTCCAATTTTTCTTTAAACAAAACAAAAACACCCAATTCAGCTAATAAAGCGATCACCTACATCATGGTAAATTTCAGCACCATGAATGACCAACAAACTGAAGAAAAAAAAAGGGATAGCTAAAAATCACTTCTTTTTCCCTACATTTCCTCATCAACCAAAAGGAACCCAAAACAATACAATCAAACCTTCAACCAAAACAGCAAGCCGCGATTTCGAATTCGGCACAAACGCACAAAATTCTCCCACCGCGACACACGAATCACAGAATTAACCAAACAAAACACAACAACGAAGCAACGGGACGAAGAATCACGCAAAACCCAGAACCAGGAAAACCCCGCGAACCCGAAACCCTAATTAAATGATTCCCCCCCAAATCAACACGGAATTGAACCGGGAAAGCGCCGGAAAACAAGCAATTGCGGGAATAGAAAGCGAGACCTACCGGCATTGATCGAGATCGATTGGGGGGGACGCGGAATTGAGTATCGAGCTCGAGGTTGGGGGTAGAGTGCGTGCGTGCCTTGGAGGAGTCGCGGTGGAGATTCTGGAGATAGAGGGACCCGCAGAAATTTAGGGGCGATGGAAGAGGGAAGACAAGGGAGCTGAAATCAGGGCCCTTTATCAAGTGTGTGCGTGTTTGGATGGTCCGATCCCAATCATTCTACTGCTTGTAGATAGGACTTGTCCTTTTGGAATATTCTCTTCCCCCTTTTCTTACACATGTCAACTCTCTAATGGGTTTGAACTTATTTTATTTATTTCGTGTTTACCCGATCAGTCCCGTGCACCGGCCCTTAGCGGATGGATCTGCACCCGTCGGCGTCGTCAACCTTGTTCGGATTCCAAGTCCGGTGGCGAGTAGTTCTTGATCGTCATTGTTGTCTATTTTGTCTACTTTTATCTGGTTTTTGTTTTGTCCTCCTTGTCGGAATCTCGGATATTCGGTAGATGTGGCTGCCACCTATGATGGCGTGTCCGGTCGGCGCTCTTTGAACTCTCCGGAGAGTCGATAAGGAATGCCGATCTGGTAGTAGTTTTTTTATCTAGGCGTTGCGCCGCCCATCTCGAGAGCTATTCATCTCGTCGTTCGTCCCTCGGGTTTCCGAAAACGATCGGTGGATGCAACGCTGTCGGTTTGGTTTGTGCTCGATATGTTAGGTTTATTAATTTATTAATGAATCTTTCTTTTCAAAAAGAAGGTAACATTTTTTATTGAATTCAAATAATAGGGTCGGATAATCCCAATCGTGCATGAAGCTGAAAGAAAACAATGTCCAATGTAGAGGTGATCTAGGACCGGTCGTTGTACTTGTCACTTTGACAACTTGATGACAAAATCTCAAATACAAGTAGACCTCGACAAAGAGAATGACGCAACGTCCATACGTCCACCGACTATTACATAATACTCGCACATCATGAAACTATAGTGCCTCGGGGGTGGTGAACTTATTTTTTCATTATACCTTATATAATTTTGTTTCAAAATGGGGATATCATCCATGAAAATTTAGATTCTAAGGACAATAGGTAAATTGGGAAGAAAAAAAAAAGACTATGTAATTAAGATTTTGTATTAATTTTAAGCAATATCATCTTTAATAAAGTAAGACTATAAGTTTAATAACTCATTTTTAATTTTAGATTGTTAAAAAAATAGTTTTTCAAAATGTAAATTTGTTTTTACTTTTAAGGGTGATTTGGGTACCTCTAAAATATCATGTTTTTGATCATTGAACTGACTTCAAATACTATATAATTAGTAATTTATGATGAATAAAAATACCCTTTATTTTCCCCACTTATTTAAAATTGTTGGAAGTTTCTTAGCCCAAACTAAAATGGGAAGTACCGTTAACTTTTTGGACTACGTGTTTGTTGGACGAAGATGGGTCTGCATTTGGGTCGTTGACTTACTATTCTGGTCTTATGGGCTCTATCAGCTGTCCTAAAATGGACATGATTCGTTGGGTCAACAACCCAACTGAATTACCAGAATGGAAATGATATTGGTTTACATATTTGTCTGGGAAGACTCAATAGCTCAATTTGCATCTCTTTGTTGTAGGGTTCTGTTTTGTTTGGGAGAGTGTTTCACGATTTTGTTTTTGGAGTATATAAGCTTTTAATTTAAATTATTTTTTCAATTCATTACTAATAGTCTCATTATTTGAGACTTGAATTTATTTTAATATTTTTGATCTAGAAGGGTTTGAGAGCTCTGAATTCTAACCGTCTTTCACGATGTCGTCAACGGGAGTGCGAGCATCCGTTGCTCTTGTTTTGAAAGTTCTAGTCGGATCTTGTGCATCAGCGACTGCGCCGCAACCAGGTCAGGTAGTTGTTGACGTGCACCCTGTTAGGGTTTTACATATAAAGTTCTCTCTCCGCATGGAGAACTCTGCTGGGGTTTCCGTCAAACCGCCACTAGCCATCGCGTTGTTGCCTCCCTCCTGCCACCAACAACGTGTCTCCGTTCTCGTTTCTGGTCCCTCTCTGCTACCCCGATGGTTGGCATCTGCTTCTCCTCGACGTCAGTCGCCATCCTCGCCTTGGATCCCCTCTTTTGAGCAGCCCCCGCCGCCATCAGTGTATCCACCTTCTTGGTCTCCACCGAGGCCTTCTTCTCGATCTCTATCCCGATTCTGGGTCAAGATGATCGACTAGTTTTGCTTTACTCGACCTGTTTTGCTCCTTTTAAAAAGGTTCATGATTAGTGAGCGAATATTCAGGGCTTCTACCCAAGGATTCGCCCGGTCTCCCTATGGTACTGACGGATTCAGGTTCGATCGCATTCTTCAGAGTATGCAGCGTCTAGGCGCTACCTGGAGCAGTAATCGTCAGTTATGTCATAGCTTATTTTTAGCTTGCCTATATGACTTTAACAGTTCACTTATTCTAAGTTTATTGTATTGATACTTGTTGGCGCTCTATACATTGTATTGACTCTATTTCCTTGTTAATGAAATCTCGTAATTTTTAATCAAAAAAGTAGTCTCATTATTTATTATAATATAGATCTTGCATTTCTTATTGTTTTGATAGATAATTATAGAAAGTATCGAGGTATATATCTTTAAAAAGTGTAATAATGTAAAATTTCCATGAAATTGTATTTTTAATACACTTTTTATAATTTTGGTTTAAAATAATGATTTTATCTTTAAAGTTTTAAACTATAAGTAAAAAAATCAAAATTCCCGCATCTTTTGCTTTTTACTTCTTATATTCGAGCGTAACGTGGGAATTTTATTAAAGAAAAGTGACTAGCAACATACTGAAAAATAAAACAAACTGGAAACATAAACAAAATATGAGACATAGTTTCATTTAGGGGTGATTCCTTATTCTCTCGGGGTACGCAAATATCACTGTTAACACTTCTCATGGCTCGATTCATGCTAATCTACTTTGCCTAAAAATACATGTTGATTCCTCGATGGAGATTTCGGCCAAATCTTGATCTCATTGATGCTCTAATGACGGGCCATCAGTTTACGTGGTTTCGAGGGCAAACTCATAATTATCGTATCCAATTTCGTGTAGACAAGGCATTACTGACTAGCTCCCTCTACTACTCATTACCTGACTGGACTTTTGCAATACAGGTACCGCAACTTCGGATCATTGGCCTATTCTCCTATCACTTGCACGCAAGATAAATGGTCGGAGCCCCCCAAAATTCATATTTTAGTCCCAATGGACGCGTGACACGGAATGTGGTAATGTGGTGCAGAAGGTGTGAGATAAGACACCTTTGGTACCCATTATATGTTATACGTAAGGTGAGAGTTTCTTTGGATAAATGAGGCCGGCTCCACTTTAGGAAAAATGTCAACCACATTAAGTGGTGCAAGAGGCTTATTGCCGAACTAAATGGGAGGGTTGACAGTGCGGGGGGTCACCGGAGAGAAGCCATCCAGATTCAGTATGAAAAAGGCCCTCTGTACCTAAGAGGCCTACTGGTGTCAAAGGGCGAAACATTGGCCATTGGTAGCGGAGGAGGTTATCAGATTTATTCAGGGGGTTATCCAGACCAGGGCGTTCGATTACGACCTGAATGTCACTACTATCGTCCTTATCCCCAAGAAACCCGACCCAGACATGGTTACAAACATGCGGCCAATTGCCCTATGCAATGTTATCTTTCATGTTTTGTCTAAAGTTTTGGCTAACAAACTCTGGCCTTTACTCTCGGAATCCCAATGGGCGTTCATCCCAGGGCGCTCTATCTAGGATAACATCCTTGTATCGTTTGAGATTATCCACTACTTGAGGAAGAAGCGGTAAGGGGCTGAGGGTTTTATGGCTTCTAGGCTATACATGAGTAAAGCGTACGACAGGGTGGAGTGCAGTTACTTGCTATAAATTATGGCTAAACTGGGCTTTTCACAGGAATGGATTGAGTTGATATCCTGTTGTATGAAGTTGGGAACATAATCAGTATCCTTAGGGGGGGCGAGAGACACCATAATTTGCCCCGCCCCGGGGAATTCGCCAAGGGGACCCGCTCTCCCCGTATTTATTGCTCCTTTGTATGAAAGGGTTTTCCTACCTATTACAGAAGGCGCAACGGGCAGGTCTTATTCATGGTGTTAAGGTCGCAAGGGGAGCTCCGGAAGTTTCACACATGTTCTTTCTAGATGACTGTTACATATTTTGCAAAGCTACACCTTCTGAGGCGCAGCAGGTACACGACATCCACGAGATTTTTGGTCAACTGTCGGGGCAACTTCTTAATTTTACCAAACCCTCTATCTTATTTAGCACAAATACACTGACCAATGTACGTAAGGAATGTTGTGATATCCTCTCTATTGCTAAAACGCCCATTGCGTTCATGTATCTTGGTGTTCCTAATAAGATTGGGCGCAACCGGAATGCGACAATGGCATACCTTGGAG
>JAYMSV010000856.1:0-14707 GCA_036897745.1 Erodium moschatum | reverse complement strand
TTACTGGGCGGTTTTCCATCCGTGCCCAATTGATAAGGGCACATGCCAACGTTCCTCTAAAATTTTATGTCCTTGAACTTTAAGAAATCCAATTTCATGAAGAAACAAAGCGGTGCAAACATGGAACAAAACTTATGTACTAACAAGTTTTAAGTCATACAAAAAGAAAAATCTTAAAAGGAAAAAATAAATAAATTTAAGAAAGAAAGCAAGAAGAACAATGTAAAAAAGCACGAGTGAATAGATAGATATGCATACCTTTCGGGTTTCTTCTAAAGCAGCTTTTAGGTCTTGGAAGACAAGCTGATGCAAGAAGTACAGTTAGAATACAACCAAGGAGTTAGATAGAGCTCAATGGTCAATTAACATAGAAATTATCATGACAGCACCTCTGTCAGAAGCTTGTTGAATCTCTCTTCAACTGTTTTCCGTATTTGATCATAGCATTTATCCTTATAGCCTTTACCCTGAACCTTTAAAGTCTCTTGTACGTGGTTTCTAGAAGAAACTGATGCAGGAGCTTTCCTGCAGACACAAGGAAATAGACCAAAGTAACATTTTACTTCCACAATATTAAAGGTGGGCTACACTTCACAGAATGACCCGAGTCCAAGCCTAATGGAAGGAACAATAACATAAGAACATTCACACTAACAGGAAACTGAAAAGGAGAACTATGAATTGAATTGACAATAATTACACACTATACTTACTTGCCAGATCTACGAGGATTTGCAACCGTTGCCATTGCTCCACCTCCCTCGGCCTCGGCCGCTTCCTCAGAAAGTTGTTGATCAAGGATTTCTTGCATCTCCACAACCCTAGAAAGGTTGAATAGAAGAAAAAGGAAACAAAAGGATCAAACAAAAATAAAAGTACAGCACTCAATTGAAGTAACTAGGAAACTCTTAGTTTGGCCATAGAATGTCTCACTAGTATAACAGAATTTGAAGCAAAAATTATTGATCTAGTCCATCCGTGGTAGATCACATGACAGATGCAAAATTACATAATATGAAGTTTGCACTTATCTGCCAAAATTTTACTGATAAGAACCCAAGATTCTCTTTTGATCTTGCTATCTTACCAAATGAAATCAGTTCACCCATATACGCTACGTTTGAACTGTGTGAAGGCCAAAGAAGGAAAACGGGGAAACTGGAGGTGTTTCAGCATGTAAGCAAAAATTGTTATTCAAATAACTACTTATCACAAACAAAGAACTACTTTTGACTATGCAATTTAATATCTGCTAGCGCCTTCTGTCTTTAATGCAAAAGTGGATCACACTACTTATATGCCTGTGTGAATTAGAAACGATGCCAGAGGAAAACCATTTAAAAGCAATAAAAAAAACTGTAAAATGCAAGAAAAAATAATGCATGCCATTTTAAAGGTGCCATATCACGTGCCACCTACGGCGAATGGTAATACCCATGGGTCTACACGTTACAAGCTGATCAAATAGTTCGGATAATATCGTAACAAAAATTGAATGGATATAAACAACAAAATCAAATGTTTCTTGAGAACCCAAATTGAATTTCAAATTTAAATAAAATTGATTTCGTGAGATAGAGTTATTGTTCTTGCATCCCTCAGGCCTACTGGTTTAGGGTTGTTCAGGTGCATCTCGCCCATGAATCACTGATTCATAGTTTTAGAGAAAAGTCACATTGGATTCACATATGTGACACATGTAAATTCTAAATGAAGTTGGTTGCAACTATAATTTGATATAATCCTATTTTCAATTGATAGGTTGTAATTAAATTAAATCACGATAAATAGTCATAAATTTATGTGATTTCTTCTAATTTAATTCTGAACATGAGTTTTGTTCCGATTTAGTCTATGTTTTTTGTGTATTTTGTATCAATTTAGTTCTAACTTTCGTTTCAAGATAGTTCAGTGTTTTGTTCTAATTTAATTCTAAAGTTTGGACCAGTTTTATATTAATTTAGTCCTTCGCTTTGACAAATTGTTCCAATTAAATCATTATTGTTATTGGGGTGACTAAATTGGAACATTTGCTCAAAATAGACTAAACAAGAACAAAATCATAACTTGAACTGAATTGAAACAAAAGTTAGAACATAAGACTAAACTAGAACATTTCGCTTTAATAAACTTCAATATATTAGAAACAAGTTCATAAAATATAGTGCATATTGTTAAGTGTCTAAAAAAAGGGTTAATTGCATATGTTTTTCCTAGTGATTTGCCCATAAGCACATGTATGCACTCTGAATTCCAAATGGCATGTGTCTACCCTAGAAATTTTTTCCCAATAACGGTTGATTTGCCCACAAAAACATGTATACATTTTGAATTCCCACTACCCTGGTGAATCTCCCCATTGACCGATGGTTAGCCTCATGAATTTTCACGTAACATCATTATACAAAATGGACAAAAGTTGTTAGAAAATTTTAATCACATGACTTGTACATTTGGTTTATTTTTATAATTCTTAAGGTACCTCTCAGCTCTCCTTCCTCACAAATACACATCTCCTCCCCTCCTAATCATAATCAATGAATTGTGCTCCGTTGTCTTTCATAAGACTGGCGGATAAGGAGATTGATCAACAATGTTAGGACTAGAGGAAAAACGTGTGCCACAAATCTACGAGTCCCAAACATCTCGTTAGCTGGTCTTGGAGAGATAAAGAAGGACAAATTTGTCATTGTGATTGCGAATAAAGGATGTTTGTGAGAGGAATGAAAGTTGAGAGATTTATAAATTAAAAAATAAACCACATGTGTAAATCATGTGATTAAAAATGGGGTTAATTGCTAAAAACTACAAAAAAAAAATTGTCCACATGCTAAAAACTACATAAAGTGTAAAAGTGGACAAAAACATACAATAAATATTGTCCACGGTATTCTGTTACAAATAGTGAACAGAATATTATGTTTTGTTAAGTATTGGCCCATATGTTTTGTCCACGGTACTTTTCAATGCTATATGTTTTGACCATAGTACTTTTCAATGCTATATGTTTTGACCACAATACTTCTAAATGCTATATGTTTTGACCACAATTCTTGTCAATGCTATATGATTTGACCATAGTACATTTCAATGCTATATGTTTTGACCACAATGCTGTATGTATATCCACATATCCAGTAGGGGACAACAAAAGACTGTGGACAATACTTAAGGTATGTTTTTGTCCACTTTTAAACTCGGTGTAGTTTTTAGCATGTGGACAAAACTTTTTGTAGTTTTCAACAGTTAACCCTTAATTAGTTATGAAGAATTTTAATTTTATTAAGACGATTTATTGACTGTCACATTAGACTCAGGAGCTGCCAATTCACCATTCTCTGAACTTTCTATAAAGGGATTCTGAGCCGAGTTTCCAATAGTAATTTAATATTTATAGGGTTTTCAGTGTATATTTAATCATGCCTACCTTTGAGACCAAGATTGTATGGCAGAAAATATCAGGAGAAATGTGCAAATCCCATCTTCTGGAAAGCTGAACAACAGACTTCGCAGCAGCCAATCTGATATGAGCCTTGTCTTTTTCACTGCAAACTCGATAACCATAACACATTCAGCAAGAAAAAACGACGATAAATCTGATATGAATAGCATAACCAACTTTTAAAAGGCCATTCAAAAAAAAAACTTTTAAAAGGTAAGATTGACAAATACAGCACAACCTCCTTTTCTTACATTAAAGGTTACATTCAGCAAGGTTTTTTTACAATCATTTATGAATGTACCTCAGCTTTGACTCCAAATCACTTACCACCTAGTGGCTTATATTGCGAAAAGGTACATCTACACCAAGTGATCTTAAAACTGATTGAAATTCCAACTTTTTAGCAGTATGTATAATGTCAATTATTTCCTCATATCTAATTCTGTACAAATATATGCAAATAAAAATAGACTGCCAAAGTCATCTTAAATTGAACATCAGTTAATCCATTGCTCAAAGATTGCAAATTTGGGATGGGTATTGGACTTCACTATGCGTAAAGTAACCCAAGAATAGAATAAATAGGAGGCATTGTCAGCTATGAAAAAAAATGCAAAAAGAAAATAGAATGGGAAAAGTCCATTAAAGGAGCAAACATTTCCCATCGATCAAGGTTTTAAAAGGCGGAAACGGGATTCGAAGCGTTTTCCTTCCTCCTCTCAAGGCATAAGCATCGAGGCGATCCGAGGCATACTCCTCAATATTACGATACACCTATGATAGATTTCCATACATGAAGGCCCACCCAAACGAGAAATAAAACAACCCATCTCTCATCTAACCAAAAAGCCTAGCCCATTTTACTTGTCTCAAACATAACCCGCAACCCAAATTAATTTCTATCCATGGTCCTTACCTCTCGCACTACCACGTGGTCTATTAACATCCACCAAAATCTTGAAATCTTATCCCTACCCAACAACTTCATCTCTTCTCCTTCTCTTTCACCATTGAATGTTGATCACTTCTCTTTTACCTCTAAGAAAAAACCCTAACCATTGCCTTTTCTTTGTCATTTATGTCTCTCTGTAGTTCTGTTTGAAACCAACTCTCCTTGTCTTCGTCAACCCCGTCCAAGCCACTTGAGATTTGAGAACCTAACATTTGTCTCCGCTGATGCTGAAAATGAGCAGATCTAACTTTGAGGAACATGCCTCAACGAAAACTGGAAACTGAGACGGGTGAGGCGCACCCCTCGACCATGCATCCCTTTGAACTACTTGCAGACGCGCCGCCTCAAGGCTAAATATGGTTACCTCGACCATTTTCTAAAACAATGCCCTCCATAGGTAATCAGAAAAGCATAATATGTCGCAAACGGGGCAAGTAAATTAGAGCTTTTTCCAACCTGTTAACGTAGAAGGAAACCAAAGGATACTGACCGGAAACATCAGGAAGATGGTGGCCAAAGCAAGATATTGTATAAGAATAATTGCAATATCACATCCTTAAAAGAAATGTAAAGAAATGTCTTGAATTCGCTCTAATTGATCTAAACGAGATCCGAGAGTTCTCTCGTTAATTGAGCCCTCAACCCATCTGTAACTCAATCCAAGTCTGGGACATAGATCCCTCTCAGCAAAAAAATCCATGAGCATGTTATCCAATAAAGGATCTATAAAAGGGATACATAATGTATCCCGTAGTCACTGTCAGGTTCATATATATATGGAACACCAGTGGTAACTTTGTAGTAAGAAGTATAGAATGTGTTACAGCACAACCAACTTAAGAGCTCAAGCGGATAGGTGTACCTTTAACACTCATCCTCATTGCAAGCCGGATTGAAAGGCTCAACATTATGTGGGACCTTTGACTCATAGGGATGCAGATTGAAGAAAGACAACAACTAGACTGACACCTTATAGTTTTGTTCAAAATAAGCTATATATTGGGTCTGGCTCCGAAAGTAGAAAAGGTCAAACTTATTAGTTATTAGTCAGGTATGGCGCTAGCCTTAATAAGTAGCTTTTTTATTTACACGATGTGGGTGTATATATTTAAGCATGCCCTCTCACGTGTCTTCCACACATGAGATTACAAAATAACACTCTCCCCTCACTTGTGTTTAACACATGGGCCATAGCAAGACTGGACTTCTGCCTATGTGTTGGAGTTCACAAGGTCGAAGGTACATAGAGGCCCAAATAGACGAGTTTCGCTCTAATACAATGTTAAAATCCAACCAACATAAAAGCTCAAGCTGATAGGTGGAAGCCCCAAAATGCATATCAAGTATGGTACGTCTAACAAAATGTATCCCAACACAATCATACAATCCCAACGTTATACTCCCAAATTTAAATTTATAGCATAAAGACGGAAAGTGATTCTTCCGGCACTACATACATGCTATTCAACGGCTTACAAATAAGATATTATGGATTATGTATAACTTCTAGAGAATAAGAAAGGTTGAGAACAATCAAAATAAGTTAGGGCATGAATATGTCTTGATTCATTGCTTTTATTTAAAGCATGACAACACAAGAAAGATCAGAAAAAGCAATGATATATAACACTCCATGCGTCTACTCAATGCCAGTGATGAGGGAGATTCAGTGTATTATGAAAAGGGAGCCACCAAAATTATTCACCAACAATAGAAAACATACCTCAAGATATTAATACAGGCTTCACTCTTGTGCAGCATGTTTGACAGCATGTCCAGGAATTCATTAACTTGACATCTTACATGAGTTCCTCTGTGTGGCAATAAGCTCATGACAAGTGTTTTCAGCCCAAAAACCTGCATAAGGCAAGACTTCAGCTAGGGCAACATGGAGAGTGTCATCTTTAAATAGCTGCCTTTTATAAACAGCTTAAAATACATGCAATTTTATGATCATCAAAAGCTATAGTGGAACCTAGTTTAATAGATTACTCGCTTTAGCTGAAACCTCAAACATGTAAATTAAAATTGGCATACAGCCACAACCGCATTCAGATATAGTGCGGGAATTCTCAAATAGCTCCCACTACCTCATGCTTTTAAGGGTGTCAGTCAATAATTAGATTACCAAAGTACTAATTACTAACAAGTGATGCATACAATTCCTATATGATGAACATATTATACAGTTTGGGTCAGAAAAGGTCCTTCCTTTAACTAACACTAATTAAGTAGTTAGATTCCTTTAACTACAGTAATAGGTCTCCCAATCTGAGGAGAGAGAGTTTGTTGGAAAAAACACTTGAAAATTTTAAAGACTAGAAATCATATGAGAGAATATGGAGACTACTCCACACACTGAAACAATACAAAGTTATGCATCACTTATCCTACACCAACCTTTAACTTGCAAGAAGTACTGCACCCAGAATCATCTTCTTGAGAAGTTCCATCATCAGATATCTCAACCTATAACGAACGAAAGTTCAATCCAGTAGGAACATTTTTGTCACTGCGCAAGGCAAGTGAGAAATTGAATAACCAAGCACACGCTCATGCTTAAGCATGACATAATTATGTAATGAATAATGAGAAACAAGGTAAAGCTTACATCAATTGCTCTAATAAGTTTGTCATATATATATGATTTTATCTCTCCTTCATGAGCTTCAAATGTTGAAACAGAGTACTGAGCTATACACCCCAATGACTGCAGAACAGTTGGAATGTTCTGCCCGCTATGTAGATGACTCACCAGGGCCTGGAAGAAACGGCAACATTTTAGATTGATTTCCCACACAAAAGAAAATTACATAAGCAAGGATTTGAAATGATAGTTATATTCGATCTAACTAAAGCAGGATAACAGAAAAGTGAATAACATAAAACAATATCAAAAATCAAAGATAATTATAAAAGAAGTGTATTTGTGGTATATAACTTCGATATTAAATCAAAAATAACAAAAACTTGTATCAAACCCTAGGTGTCAAGATGAATAAACCTTGCATAAATCAGAGAACACGAATTCTTCAGAATCCCCGGTCAATGCAGAAATGGCAGAAACAGCCAATTTGGACTGAGCTCGAGTTCCCTTCATGCATAGTCTCTCCAAGAACGGATAAATGTCACTACAAAAAAAAGGTGTGGATACTACATTCGAAGAAGAGAGGAAGTAGAGCAAAAACAACAAATCTTTACATCTAACAACTGAGAACTCTAAAGACACCAAGCAGCAATAAGCAAAAAGAACTATCATTTCAAGAGTATTCTACATCAATACCACCAAACCACAAAGGTACACACATACTTGCAAGCACACATATGGAAATTACACTTGATCAAAAGTAACATGAAATATCAGGAGCATCCCCCTCTACCCGTGGTTAGGCCTTCTACTCCTCTCACTCAGCACTCTGCCAGGGAGCAGGCTCTGTTAACCTGGGACTTCTGTAAGTCTCTGGGGTTCACACCTACTGGGGATGAGAATGCCTTAGTGGAGAGTTTCCTGGTCTTAATGAGGAAGTTAAGCAGAACCCGCGAGTTTCTTCATCCAATCCTCACCATGAGGATCATATCATAGAAAGTTAGAGCCCTTACAGGTTGTTTATTCTGTTACGCAAGTATAGGCCGGTTATTGTCTTCACCCAAAGAATCAAAGTTTGAAACTATTTCTCCTCTCTTACTACAATCTTGCGTCCTCGGTTCAAGATTTTGTGTTTGCTTCCTCTGTTGGAAGCTCCCGTGGTTCTTTTTGGCTTGGAATGTTTTTACCAGGCAATCCTACATAATTATCTACAACTCTATTCTCTGGACAGGTTTCAGACTCTCTTCTTCACTTAGATGTATCTGCAGCTGGTAGAAAATTGTTCTCTACTTTCATCCTTTTCTTCCTAGGAAAATACTGCTTCTTTTTGATAAAATATTTTCAGCTGATAAAAAACAGTAACATGCAAAATGGTGGAAGAGGAAAGACATCTTATGCCATTTGAGTGACATCAACTGGGAATTTTACAAGTTTATCGACATAACTGGAATGTTGAACATAATATGGATAAGAAAGCTAGCTAGGAAAAACTATTTTAGGGATATACCGAGTCATCATAGTCCAAAGATTATTATAGGTTGAAAATAATAATAATAATAATGGGTATGGAACCCAACTAAAATTAACAAATTTCTTCTAGTGAGCCATGGGAAATGATTAGAGAACATTTTCCCAGACTACACTAATCTAGATACCTCCTCTCTGCACATAGAAATTCAATATCCCATATTGCATTCTCACTCTAATGAAAATTTCTCATGTTAGCAGCTTGTACATTAACTCCTCTTGTGTTAGCAGCTTATACATAAGCTCCAAAGGCCTTTCTCTAAATTGACAAGTAAATTTCAGGAGGCCTTTGTGGAAAGTAAAACAGCTCTCTTTCATCACAGATTTACTTAGGCCCACACCTAATTTCTGGCATAAGTGATAATTGGAATTTGACAGAAAAGGTGAGTTCTCTGTTAAGGCTACCAAAGTGCTCATGACCCCCATCACATCTGCTCCTCTAAGTTGGATAAAAGTTGATTGTGTGGCTAGCTGTCTTGGAAGCTAATCTCACCATGTGTTTCTGGAGAATAGGGGAATTTCAATTCCCATACCTCACAGTCCTCCGCCCTAACTGTGGAAGTGTTTTGAGGACTCCACTAACATATTGTTGAATTTTTCATGGGGTTGGTCAATCTGGTATACAGTGTTTGCATACAGTGGTGGTCTATTCAGTTTCCACTTCAAGATACTGTCAAGGAGCTTATCACCCAAGGGTTAAGTGTTATTCAAAAAAAGGTAGTGAAGGGATGGAGTTTGATCTGCTGCACTGCTCTCTCTGGTTCATTTGTCTTGCAAGAAAGGCATAAGTATTCAATAACCAAGTAGAATCCCTGGATATTACTTTCAAAAAATTTACTACCCTCTTTCTCAATTCTTGCAGCGCATATTGGCTCATCATCAGCAGCAGTTGGAAATTCTGCACTTGGGACCTTTGGTCCAGCAATCCCAGTCTCTCCCTCAAAACGCTTGATTTTATACCGCTCTTTCTTTCTTGTAATGGTTCTTGGCCATGTTCTACTGTTCTGTAATTTCCTATCTAATTTCCTGCCGAAAAGGGTAATCTAGGTCTGTTTATAAAAAAAAATCGCTGGGATAAAAATATTAGTTGCAAAAATAAAAACAAATTGTAAAGTCATTTCAAAACATGTCTAGATCAAAGCATTTAACATTGCAATACCAATATACACAAAAATGTAGTATGAAGAAATCACCTCATCTTGACAGAAATATGTGGGCCTGCTTTCACCAACACTTCAATCATCTTATCATTAATTGGATTGCTGTTCTCTAACAACTTCAGAAAGTCCTGCTCTGAATCTCTCAGGAGTAAGGGGAAAGTGCTGATGATAACCTAGGTCAGGTGTAATGGATGAAAGTAAGTTAACAGAATATATAATGAACCTAGGGATAAAGTGCAAAAATGATGTTCTTAAGATG
The DNA here is from genome assembly GCA_036897745.1 of Erodium moschatum. NCBI lineage: Eukaryota > Viridiplantae > Streptophyta > Magnoliopsida > Geraniales > Geraniaceae > Erodium > Erodium moschatum. Next base: position 4,780 of record JAYMSV010000856.1, on the reverse strand, counting down.
TAACATTGTATCACTAATGAAACTTGGAAAGCCACTCAAGGGAAACCCGGAAGAAATCAGCTTAAAATAATTAATCATGTCACAAAGAGACAATTAAAAAGCTTTAGACATGGGGTTAAATAGCAGTAATTTAATAACGAATTCTCCTTGTTAAGATTAGAAACATAATTCCCCAGTCTTATCTCAAATTGCTACTCCCATGTTGCTAAATGTAAAATTTCCATGATGACTTCTTTAAGATGTTTGTAATGTAAACTACTCAACTTCACTTGTATAAATTCAAAAATATATGATAAAAACTCAAGCACTTTGATTCATATGCCCAGCCAAATAAGACAAAAACAATGAATCAGTGGCACTTACACCCAATCATCGTATCATCCAGATATATCAATCAATATCTGATCGCTAACTTTCATATACTCATTTTTTTTATTATTAGCGGATAATAGGTGACTACTTACAAGTGTTTCCATATAGCACTTTACACTAATAGCTCAACCATTAGTTATATGCACCTTCAAGTCTTTTTAAATATGGTGTTCTGATGGAAATATTAAATGGCACAGGCAATGCTAATTAAAGGCACGGTTCAAATACACATAATTGATACTACTCTTACAAGAAGAAGGTTTATGGAAGAAGCCTCCAGATGCGTATTCCCTAATCTGTTACCGGAAAGATGATCTAAAATACGGCGGACATGCTCTGAGCTGAAGATGTTACACGAGCATTTCGAAGAGAGTACTCTTAGGAAGTCGAGATGTGGATGCTTATCCCCAAATAATTTCAGAAATTTATCCTGAGAAATAAAACATGAAACATATGCAGTGATCATGTAGCACAGAAATAGAGAAAAGACAATTGAGGATGATTACTAATAATTCATAAGAATTCAAGCAAGCCCATTGATATGTTCTATAAATATATGGGACAGAGATATAATGAAAACACAGTACCGATAAATGCACAAAATATACAGCATGCAGAAGTCCGGACATCAATCGACAATTTCTAGAATACATGCTAGGTCCTTAAAACAACCATGTATGTATCAGCCCATCCTGGCTCAATATATCAAAAGTTTCCCTATTCCTGCTCATTGAATTCCCTCTATTCCTCAATGAGACCCAAAAAGCCCATTTTATTTCCCAATTTGCTAGCTGTAGGAGTAGAAGTAAAGGGGTCATTTTAGTGTAGGAATTTTCCAAGTTTTCCTTTATTAGTGTATATATAAACGGTCTTTCATTGTACTAAAATGTAAATTATCAATGAATTAAATACTCTCTTTTATCCCAGCACTAAAAAGGAATGCAGATTCCAGATCAGAAAATATAATATATATAAAAAGGGGAAATTGCAAAAAACAACCCTTAACTATGAGTTTTTTTTTTTTGCAATTCACCACTCTTAACAAAAAAAGATGAGGCCATTCACCACCCTAAGCTAATTTTAAGTTGCAACTGCTATTTAAATCATTAAATTCAATATGAAAAGAAATAACTACCTCTCAGCACTTCAACAATATAATAAAATAAAAAAGCATAACTGATGATGTCACACTGACGACATTGTCTTCTTCCTAGAGAAACCCTAACAGCATTCCATGGCAGGATGTTTAACCAGATCAAGCCGTCCCGACCTCCAACTACCCATGTCCTTCCTTGCCGCCATCCAAGATTTTGTTTCCTTAACAGCCTCTATCACGGCTACAATCCCGTATGCATTTCATCCGCTTGGAGAGAGAGAGAGAGAGGTCATGAAGAAAGAGTTCAACGTGGAGCTTCAACTTCACTCAAAGTTGACAACCTCAACGTCCATCTCGAACATGGCAGTTTGTCGAGCACAATCGGGAATATGGTCTTTGTCAGATTTCGCACAGGATACTTCTGGGAACCATCATCGTCGACCAAGACTTGTGGAAGTTTTGGGCTTCCATGGCGACCTGACGTCTGAGACCATATATGTGCTGCCTGTACCAGAGCCCCGCCGCTTTTGCGTCTCGTCGGGGATCGACCGAAGTTACAATCCCGCCAACGGCAAGAACAGAGGAAGCACCATTTCTGTTTGTTTTTTAATAGTTTGTAGTTAAAGAGTATTTGTAGTACACTTAAAGATTCATTGCCTTTTCCTTTATTTTTAGTGGCATTCGCAACATAAAATTAGCTTAGGGTGGTGAATTGCCACATTTTGTAGTTAAGAGTGGTGAATTGCAAAACAAAAAACTCATATCCTTCAATAGTTCAATTAAAATAAAAAAATAGTAAAAAGTAACTAACGCACTCTTGTAGTTTGGGCACTTGTTATCGTCGATTGATTCAGTAACTGTGCCAGCAACTTGAAAATGTCATTATCTTTCATGATGTTCAATTTATGAAAGCACTCTTCTGCTTTGGAAGGATCTGGAAACGATGCAGACATTTTCAAAAATGTAGCTTTTAATCTCTTTTCTATTTCTTCTGAGCCATTCTCCTGCCAAGAAAAGTTATAATATTCAATAATTCAGAATTAACACAAAACGATACAAGCATAAACCTATGACGGCAAGCCAAACTACCACCCGCTACTTGTATGCAACAAATCTACAGCATAACCAGGAAAACCGAAACCCAAAATATGGAACCATACAGCAGCAATCAGCTCAAAAGATTGTAAGTAATACAGCAATGGCACATTAACAATATTAAGATTGCTAACCACACATTGATGAAGAACCACTAAATCGATACAATTTGTTGGTTAATAAAAAGATTATATGGGTAACTCTTTAACATTTGTGTTTGTTTGAAAGGCATCATTTATGCACATTTAAAAAATGAAAATAATACAAATAGAGAAGAAAGAAAGGAAAAGGTACCTCTTTATTTATATTTTAAATGGACCCACACACCGCTATGTCAGCAAAAGAAAATGAGAGCATGCACGTCTACAATGTTAACCTTTCACATCCTAGTTTCTCCGTATCTTAAAAAATGATTTTTCCATTCACTATTAATAATTTTTAATCACTTTTCTCCTAACTATTAAAGATCTCTAATCAACACCCACAACAATCGAACCCAATACCTTCTCTTTCTGTCGCAAGGTCAGAAAAATTTGCAACTCCTTTTGCAGTCTGAAAACATACAAATTTTGTTAAGAAACCTCAGAAAAAAAAGAAAAAAAAAAAACCCTGAAACCTGTAGCACACAATACTGTTACCTTTGTTTCTGCGATAAAATAGAGTTCAATGCCTTTGTATGAAGAGGGGTGAAAAGAGAGAAAAAATGGATCCAATGCCTTGTCCTCTCCTCCACTGAAAGAGCTACTGGAAATAACTCATCTGCAAGAACAAGCTCCATGTTCTGGCATCTAACAAGTATAATTACAGATTATACCTCAAATAACAAAAACAGTTTTGCATTTAGGAAACCAGAATGTGCTAATTGGCTAACCTGAAATCTTTACAATCTTTGTCATAGCAAAGCAACAAAATTTTACATGGTATTTGTTCAAGGTAGTCAATTGCTGTCATGCGACCTTCAGAACACTTGTTACAATAATCTCGGTAGACCTCTAGCAACTTATGTAGAGCCTTCTTTCTGACCGATATCTGTAACCAAAAAAAAAGTAAATAAACTCCGGAATGAGTAGCTAACAACTTCAATTCCAATCTGGAAAACAAAGAACTTTTCAAGCATAAACCTTCTTATCCCGGAGCCTTTCAGTAGCTTGACATATTAGTTTGGCCGGAATAGATTCAAAGTTAGACCTGGCAATATCACAGGCAACAATCACTGCCTGTGTTCTCACTTTCTCCTCAAAATCTAATAGTCGTTCTTCAAGAGCAGCTGATCATTTCACAAAGTTCACGACAAATGAGGTATGTATTAGACTCTTAAAGGGTGTAGAATCAGAGATACTACAATTAGAAGTGGAAAGTGCAATAGAGTATAAGAAGCAGTTGAAAAACTTACCAAAAATTTCACTTTCCCCTGAGGGATTCACCATATAGCAAGTTTTAGAACATTGTATTGCACTAACTCTGACTTCTGGAGATTTGTCAGCAAACCTTCGAACAAACTCGGCGAAAAGATCAGGATAGTTTTTGGCAACATGGTGTTCAGGCAGAGCAAAAAGTTTCCCAATTAAATTAACAGCTTTTATGCGGACATCGACCTGATCAGTCTAAAAGTAGAGCAGGGTGTTATCTATGATGACTACAGGCATTAACTTAAAAGTACTGGAAAAGAGAACTATATCCAAAGAAAAAAACATGCAACAAGGATTTAATGGCATTCAAATAGAATGATAAGAGAAATGAAAACCAAGTAAAAAGAAGAGCAATGGAGCACCAGTAATTCTCGAATCAAGTTCGGGATGACAGCAAGAAGCATCTGCGGAGCACATTGGCAAATTTTGAAAATAATATCATGGTAAAATTCTTTGAGCTCGCTTACTACTGCATCTCTGTTTAAAATACATGATGTTAAAAATTCGCAAACAAATGGTTCAAGCTTTTCTGCACAGGATTGGATTACACAAACAGCAAGTCGAGCAGCTGCACCCTGTATTCAAAGCAGACAACATAATATAATTCAGGAAGAAAGCAAGTAATATATTGATATTGGGGGCGCTTGTAGCCAGACAACATTATATAATTCAGGAAGAAAGCAAGTAATATATTGATATTGGGACGCTTGTAAGTAAGCATACAAATTTGATTTTGGGTTAATTGTCCAAAACTACAGTGAAGTTTTGTCCACGAACGGACGCATGCATAAAGTTTTGTCCACTCTGT
>JAYMSV010000855.1:0-14711 GCA_036897745.1 Erodium moschatum | reverse complement strand
TATTCTAGGTTCCACTCGAGAGATTCATGTCTCTTCAGTGGGGACGATCATCCGGGATACTCGACATCTGCTTTTTCAAAAGAAAGAGGGTATAAATCTCGAGTTTGTTAAAAGAACTACAAATGTAACATCTTCTTGGTTAGCTAAGGAGACTCGTTTTATGTCTACTCTTCAGTGGTCAAGGAACTTATTCCCTGATGCACTAATTTGTATCCTAAATTCAGATAATTAATAAAGGTTGTACCTTTCGCTCAAAACAGAATAAGTCTGTTTTCGGATACGAATATATACCATTTACAAGAAGATCAGAATTCATTGGGAAGAGATCAAAAAATTTGAAATAAGACAAATAATAGGCACACTAAGATCAAATGAAATAAGAGGATGAATAATGAACATTTCTAAAAGCGATGAAATTTGAAGGTCAATCATAATTTAATATAATATAGAAAATAGAGCTAATCAAATCTCACTGCTTGTGTATTGAACCAACCGCATAACCGAGAAAAAACATATAGGGATCGTTGTAAAAAATAATTATAATTTATAGTCGTCTTCTTTGATAACTGCAAAAAAAATACCCTTAAACTTGTCATTTTGTTGTAATTTGTTTGAAAATGACGATTCTACCTTTACATTTTATAGATCTAAAAAAATAAATAAATTAAAAAATATAGATTTCCATCTCTCCTACTTTCTTCCTCTTTGTATCATATAAAGAGATAAGAAAATTTGGATTTTTTTGTTCGTTTATTATTGGTTTTAAAATTTTAATTTGTAAGGATAAAATCTTCATTTTGAACCAAATATATACATAAAAAGTATAACATAAAGAAAAGTTCATGATATATTTTTACAATTATTACAAAACATGACTACAAGCTACGAAAAATGAATTCCCGATGATTCTTTTTATAATTACTCTAAACATACATACAATTGAACAAATATTTCATGATAAATATAAAAAAAAAAAAAAAAACTAATATGGTTACCTGTTAACGAGTAATGAACCATATCTATTTTTGTTTTCTCCTCTACCTCTTCTCTCTCGAGGTGCGATGGAGTTTTTAGGGTTTCGTAAAGAAATCGTTGTCTTGTCGCCACCATCTCGCAACCGAGAGAGGGTCTCTCCCGTTCTCCCCTCCCCGTCAGCATCTCCTCCCCCACTCTCTCCTTCAACTCATGGTTTCATCATTGGAGCCGCCCCTACGGTCAAAACAGCTCATTCTTCAGATCTTGTACCGCCGGATCTGATGTCACTCCAGGACATGATGAATGTCGTGTCGCTTTTTGGGGATGACGATGTCATCTTTGTACCTGCAAGGGTGGTCCCAGACATGGATGACGCCTGATACCTTTTTGCGCTTGATGGCAGGCTTCTCTTCGAGAAGCGCTTCAACCAAGGGCTTTGTGTGGCTTCATGACAACAACTTGGAATATCACGGAAAACAACTCGGATCCAGGGACGCCAAAATAAGAAGACCCGGAATCACCGACAAGGTCTGTCATGCAGCCTCGCCGGGAGCTATGAGTTACGATGGTTGGGGTCGGATGGGGAGAGTGGAGCTCATGAAACCTTGTAGTGGGGCATTTTTTTCAGCCCTTCTTCCTCGGCTAGGGGACGCCCATGTTGCCCTAACTGATCAAGACAATAACCCAGGATTATTTAGATTCTTGTATCTGTTTAATCATGCATAACAATTGTATTTGCATCCTATGTTACTTTATAAGACTTTGTTACCTTGGCTTACAGCGTCGAGACACTTACTTGTGATAAGGTCCGGAATTATATTCTCAGCCTTTAAGGCGTGCCTCATATATTAGTTTTTTGGTTATTCATAATAATCAATAAAGTTGTTGGACCGATCCAAAAAAAAATATATGGTTACCTGTTACAACACTCAGTCTTACTTCTCAAGTCTTGGATGGAACCATTACTTGCCACCAACCATAAGAGGCAACCAACTTACTCACTTGCCTAATGAGAATGGGAATTGCTCCATGTCCTTTTCCAACACTTAATGCTTCACCAACCCTAAAAGGATGATGATACTAAAATGATTTCCACATTATAGTTACCAAGATAGCCTTGAATGAGAACAACATTTGTGTTGTGTGGATAAGGGTGTATGGGACATTAGTTAGGTCACAACCATACATATAGTTAGGACCTCTCCAAGTTCATCCAACAGCCTAAAAGGACAAACCTATCTAACTCCTTAACCACCGCAAACCTTATTTTTGTAATTTGGATGATCACGTGCACATCATATATGTCAGACACCCTTTTAATTTTTATGGGGTCCCAACATTCAAGTGTATCTCCTCCAAATTAGAAACTTTAGATTGAATACCGTCGCGATATTGTCTTTGATGTTGCAATGTAGCTCAAGTGTGAGTAAATGTTGGTTACTACTTATGAGTTAGGGCTAATATCATTGACATTCATCAATGTCATGTTTTTTACTTCTTTTTTTAAGAGCATTCGCAGCCGGTGGTGGAATGGTGGTTGGAACATGCTGCCGTTTCAAAAACGTCAGAGAAAACGCCTCGGAGTTGATGTTTTCAGTGGCGGAAAAGCGTGGCAGCGTTTCCACACAACACTTCTAATACTACTTCATACCATTTTTTCCAGCCTACACCAGTCTACTGGACTGCAAATGAAAGTGTATCAGTCATGCTGAAAGACGAGAGAGGGAATTTTATTTTCTCTTTTCAACCTCCCCCATTCAACCTCGATCGGATAAAGGACTGTGAATGCTCTAAGTAAGAAGAGGAATTTCATAGCAATACGAAAACAGAAAATAAAGGGGCAATAATACTGCAAGGACCACCAATCAGGATAAGACCCGACTCCATTTACATGTCTTACAAGAACCATGTTGCTAAATATGGGTTTTCCGTATAAACGTGCATCAGGGATTGCTAAATATGGTTATCGATTTCGCCCCTCTCGAACACCTCCTCAAGATCTATGTATTCGTCCCAATCTGTTCGGAGGTATCCTCTCGGCGTTTGAGTTGGATCCACATGCAGATTGTTGTTTAATCTATGTTCCGTTGAACCTACGCCTGCCAGCATCTTCTGGGACTTCTGAAGCTGGTGGCCCATGCATCCACACTACAAACAATAATCCGAGATCTTTCCATACGTCAGGCCTTGCCCCCGAACTTGACTTTCATCTTGCATTGCATTGGTAGAGTAATACACCTTTTCCCTAACCTCTAACCCTAAAACTACATTGCTTTCTTTAAATTCCAACCCTCTTCTCACTTCCTCCAACTCCAACCTAGTACTCAAGCTAATCGCTCTAATCTAACCGTAAAGAATCTCACGTTATCTTGTATTTCGAATTCGCTCAGTAAAATGTTCTCCCTCTCTTTCCGCAAATATAGTCAACTCATCGTTGATAAACCGATTATATATATACACGTTCTTATGTTTATTTACGTTTATCGATGATTTCTGCTATTGTCTTTCATATCTCTAATTAACATACACATGTACTTATTCAAACAAGTGGTCAAATATTTTGATTCTTGATCCGGAGTGTAATATAAATCTCCTCTTTCAGAACTTTAATTAAGTGAGAAAGTGTCATAAAGACAAGCAAAGGCCTAGGAGTAGCACTCCAGCTGAGGAACAGAGGCCAACAGGCCTTGGTAATTGAAAGTCACTCCTCTGATGTTGGTGTTCATGATTGACCTGAAAAAACCAGGTTTGTAGCAAAACCAACATCATTAATTTCCCAAAACACAATCCACAGTTGGGTTGGGTCTCTCTCAACCCTTCCCTTTCAATGTCAAAAACACTGACTCACTTCTCTCTTTTTCATGTTTCAGAGACTGTGAGGTGCTCAGTACAAGCTGTGCTGTGCCCATTAAAACACAGAGCCACAGGAAGGGAAGCAGAGAGCCAGAGAGTACACAGCATGATGAACAAGACAAAAGTCTTTCATTAAGAACATCAAAATAGTAACATTAACACACCACCAATCCCTTTGTACAATCCAAGTACTAATGGAACTTAAAAGTTAGACCCAACAACATTAATAGGAAGCTAACACAAGTACTAATGGAAACTTAGAGAACAAGCATTTTCAGATGTTGAGTTTGAGTAGATCTTGCTGGTTGTCTTTTGAGTCTTTGATTGTTGAAGATGGAGACTCTATTCCGGTTGAGTGAGTCGGTGAGGACTCTGTGGTTATCGGATCTGCTTGCTTTGCTGTTGGCGATTTGGGAAGCTCGGTTAGGATTTGGACGACTTCCCTCATTGTCGGGCGCTCCACTGCCTGTTCTTCAACGCAGAGGAGGGCAACGTAGAAGACGTGCATCACTTCATGGAGGGGAAGTGAGGGTAGTCTTGGGTCGAGGATTTTGAGCACTCCTTCCTTGTTCGAGTCTGTCATCTTTCGAACCCATTGGACTATGTCCACACCATCACCGAACTCCCCAACCGGTTTCCTCCCACTAACGAGCTCCAAGAGGACAACCCCGAAGCTGTACACATCGCTCTTTTCATCGACCTTCAATGTGTAGGCATATTCTGCAGAAACAAACATTGGTTTCAGCTTAAAAACAAGTGTTAGAATATAGCTTAAGTTTTTAGTTGAGTTGGTCATTTGATCGTACCTGGGGCTATGTACCCGTAAGAACCAGCAATAGCAGCCATGCACTCTGAAGTGCCTGAGTCCTGCAAGAACTTGGCAAGGCCAAAATCAGCAACATGGGCTTCAAAGTTGGAGTCGAGAAGGATGTTATTCGATTTCACATCACGATGGACAATCAAAGGCGAGCAATCATGGTGAAGATAGCAAAGCCCCTTTGCAGCCTCCACAGCAATCTTGTATCTTGTGTCCCAATGCAAATGGCCACCCTTCTTGCCATGAAGAACCTCCCCTAAGCTCCCATTAGGCATGTACTCATACACCAAGAGATTCGTCTCATGGTTCGAACAAAACCCAAGAAGCCTAACAATGTGCCTGTGTCGGATCCTACCAAGAGTCTGTATCTCAGCATTGAACCCATGGTCATGGGAGGAACCACGGCTCATAACCGGGAGCCTCTTCACCGCAACATGATCACCGTTTGGCATCGACCCTTTGTACACAATACCAGCACCTCCTTTCCCAATAATGTTGTCCTCCTTCAAGGAATCGAGCACATCATCGCAACTAAAGTCCAAGCGCTGGAAGGCTGTTAACTTCCACGCTCGAGAGTCATGAGCCTTCTTCAAGGCCCGAGCTTTGATGATCGCTGCAACTGCAAACGCAATTGAGCATACAAGTAGTCCTATAACCAACAACAACTTCAACGAAGAAGAGAGCTTCGCCTTGACATGCTCTTGACGTCCACCATTACCATGATCGTTTTGGCAAGACACCAAGTAAGGCCCGCAGAGTTTCGGGTTGCCAAGAAACGAAGTGTAGTTAAAGTAACTAAATTGACCGGTACCAGGAACTAAACCAGACAGATTGTTATACGAAAAATCAACAGATGTTAAGCTTTGCATAGTCGATATCGATGGAGGAATGTTACCCACAAGATGGTTTGTTGATAAGTTTAAGTAGTTTAGTATCTTCATACTAGTAATCTGCTTCGGTATCTCTCCGGCGAGCTCGTTCCTGCTAAGATCAATGAACGTTAACAGCTTGCATTGGCTGATTTCGGGCGCGATCGGGCCTGAGAACTTGTTGTGGCTGAAATCCATTTTTGAAAGCTGTTGGAGCCTCCCGATTTCAGGTGGGATTGGACCGGTGAAGCCGTTGCCGTCAAGGAGGAGCTTCTGGACGCCGGGGAAGTTGTGCCGCCGGGAGAGACCCACCAAGCTTTTTGTTCGATAGACTGATCTGACCGAGATTGGCAGCCACCGAATCGGTCATCGGAAACTCGCCGGAGAGGAGATTGTCCTGAAGCTCGACCTGGGTGAGCTTCGGCAACCCGAAGAGCCCATCTGGGATCGACCCATTGAAAAAATTCTCCCCCATTCGGATCCTGCTCAGAGATTTGCACTCTCCGAGCGATTTGGGGATCGGCCCGAAGAAGAAATTGCCGAGAGTGATGAGGGTTTCGAGGCGGTCGCCGGAGCAGAGCTGCTCCGGGAGAGTCCCGGTGAGCTTGTTGGAGGAGAGGTCAAGGACCCTTAGATTCCCATTCCGGCCGAGCTTCTGGGGGATGATTCCGGTGAAATTGTTCTCCCAGAGCTGAAGCACCTCCAGCTCCGGCAACTCTCCGATGAACTCCGGGATCGCGCCGTGGAGCTTGTTCCTGAACAGATTCAGAAGGGTCAGGTTCTTCAGCTCGGAAAACGAAAAGGGTATCTCTCCGGTGAAGGCGTTGTTGGACAAATCCATCGATTTCAAGCTCTTCAAGCTCCCGAGCTCGGCGGTCAACGAGCCAGAAAGCCCGTTGACCTGGAGAAACAGAGTGTCGAGGTTCTGCAGCCTCCCAATCTCCGGCGGAATCTCGCCGGACAACCCGCAGCTCGCCGCGTCGAATCTGACCAGGACCGAGAGGTTTCCGATTTCCGGAGGCAACCCGCCGTCGAAGTTGTTGTAGTAGCCGAGGTACAGCTCCTTCAGGCTCGTCAGGTTCCCGATCTCCGGCGGGATTTCGCCGTCAAGCTCGTTGCCGGAGACGGCGAGGTACTCGATGAACTCCCAGCGGCCGTACTCGGGAGGGATGCTCCCGGAGAAGAAGTTCCCACCCAGATGGAGGTGGCGGAGGGACGGTGCCCGAATAAATATTCGCCACGATCGACGAGAAAATTTTGGGCCGTCCCTAGGGAGCATCCTATTGATGCAAGCTTAATCAAAACCTAGTGACTGCCCGTTGTAATCTACCATATCCTGCTATTCTACGCGAGAATTTTGATTTAGTGGCCAAAAAGCGTACTAAAAGTAATAATTAATAATTAAGTTATTACACTCGATTATGATTACTAGGTCATATTTTTATATATGTAAATAAATAACTTTGTTTGGAAGGTTTAATTACGTGACCAACTTCAGTTGCACAACATTAATAACAAGTCAACCCTGAAATATTAGGCATGAAAATGTGAGAAAGTAAAATTAATATCATTAAAGAGCTGAGCAGATTAAGGAAAAGAGCAGGCACGTTGATTGGGTAAATTAAATAGAGGTCCACTTGGGTTTGTTTATTGAGGCCATCACGTTGGATGGAGAAACTCAAAAATCCACATTTATCGTTTGTATACAGTCTAGTCTAGTCACTACTCACTATCTATCTACTCTTTTTTTATAAGGACAATTAATCACGTTTTCATCTGAATCAAACCTGACAATGTAAAAGCCAGTTAGCTTATCTGAACATCGCTGAGTTCTTCCAGATCATAATTTGGTTTAATTTCATTTCTGTCTGAAATAGAAATGTCATAAACTTATGTTCGCTAGAAAAACACGTTCAGCTGACCCACAGCGAACGATATGAGCCAAACGACAAGAGATCCGAAAGAGTTAGAAAAATAGCTCAATAACGAACCAGTTGAGCTCATTAGACTTAAACTATTGCAACAATTTGTATTGCGATTCGAATTCAGATCATCAACCAATTATCAGCCAAACACAAGGGACCCTAAAGGACTAAAACTAGCCCGTTAACGGCCAGTTGGGCTTACCAGACATCTATCTCTATACCAAAAAACAAGGTTATTACATTGAAATTCTCGGACATGTCTTGGTGTTAAGCTCTTCCTCGTGGCTTTTGCATGATTCAGATTTAACTATTTATCTGTTATGTCCGTTGTGCTTCCCAGAAAGACAAGTCACAACATGACAAACTTTTGAGGTTAAATTTAAATTCTCTTCTATTATATATCAACTCAAACTCTTACATTGTGGACTCAAAGGGTGTCTTCAGGTATACTCAGTTGATTATATTTTGTGTAGTCGATTCCATTTACCCGTACACAACATAAGATCTGCTCCGGCAACTCTTCAGGTTTGTTACCCTGTTGAAACAAAAAAAAAAGCATCAATAACACTGATCAACAACCCGATATGCACAAGGACTTTTGATGCATATAGAGATAGTAACTTGCCTGAATGGTGAGGCCAACGTCGAGGATGCAATTTTTGAGTCTGTCTAGGAATGCTTCAAACCCTTTCCTTGATATGTAACTAAATCTATGCATATCTATATCAATCTCCCAGTAATTCTCTCCCTGTACAAATTATCATTCTCATTAGTCTCTTCTGTCATGCCCGAAACATCAAAATGTCTTATTTCCAAAAAACATGCTCACATCAAACGGAGTACGACTTCTTTATAATGTTATCATAAACATGGTGTGTTCATATATTACAAGGACATGTACTGGTAAAACATATTATGTCTGCAATGTGCCATCTATATGACTGTGAAAGGACAAGAGAAATGATGATTGAAATGTGCAATAAGTGCACCTATTGGTTGCATAGAGGATATGGATAACCACAGTAAACTTCTAAATTTTTATCACTTTACTCCATTTTGATAATCAATGACAAAAGTACCCTTCATTGATTTTCAAAAATCTGCCACCACTACAGTATTTTTTTTGTCAAAATAGATAAAATGAGAAAAAATTGCAAGTATGGTATAGTTGGGTGAGAAGAATTAAAATCAGTGTAGTTAAGTGAGAAATGTGACAAGATGGATTATCTCTAGATAATATATATTTGCTATGAAGCGTAATGAAGAAGAATGAAAGATGTATCGTATTGGCAGAGACTTACAGAGTAAAATTGATGTTGAGGGCGTGAAAGAACTGGTTTTTCATTGTAAGCCTGCATGAGCTTCCTCTCTGCTGAGTTTAGTTGAAGATCTTCTACATTCACAACACGCCCCAATATCTTCATCCTTTCTCGGAACGGTACAATTGAGTCAACAGGAAAACCTTTCACCTTTTCCACTTCATCATCAATTATCCTCTGCTTTGTAAATGACAAAAATAATAAGACTTATATCATAGGAACGTAACGTAACGGGATAACAATGGCTCAATCTTACTCTGATGTTTTCTTGAAAATGTGAAGGGAGTTCCTTAGCGTAACTGTCTGAAAGTTTAAAGTACAAAACAATATTTATTCCTTCTCCATCAATTTCATTTTGGAATATGGCTGCAGGATACAATGGGGTCTGTACAATCCACAAAACGGTCATAAACAGAACAACATGAATTTTTTTTTTTGATAAAGCTCAAACGAACACTAAGAAGATGAAACACACAGGCATTAAAATCTTTGAAGATGAGAATACCTGAACATTTACAACAAGGATTGGTGGAAGGGTATGTGTAGGACTAATAACAGGAAGTTCCACGAAACGAGCTATATGAGTTACTTTTCTCGGAGATAAGAAAACATCAACACCAAATGGGTAATATGCAGCACAATTAGAAGCAAGTTCCTTCTTCTTGTCCCTGCCACAGAAAGGTTAATTCTACTTAATCCAGACTCAAATCCTATATATATAAATATATATATCTGCTTAATAAAGCAATTACCTTAAATAGTTTTTTGCTCGAACTTTGAAAGAACCTGGTTCAATATGCGACCAACAATCAAACATCTTCTTGTCTATGGGGCAAAAAGGTACTTGAGACCCAGCTATAGGCCGTTGCAATAGCGTCTTTGAAGACACTGAAATAGAACAAGCAACACAGTAAGTTTAACAATAACATGTTTATGCTACTAAATAATTTCTCTCTGAATGTATTAGCAATACTCACATAGAGCCGAAGTATAATGGCCGTCCTTCCATCTAAAGGATAGTTTGGCCGACTTTTTCCTTCCATGTGGAGGACTCGAGCTTAATGATCTTCTCTTCTCAACTGAAGGGACGGTGGAAGCAAGACAAGGCAAGCAGTTATTAGGAAGAATCCCACAATTAACCAGCATCCCTTCCTCCTTGCCACCATTTTCATCTGCAGAGGACGATATTTCATCCAGAAAAACAGCATGTCTTGCTTCTGATGCCTGGATAGTCGAGCTCCTAGCAGCCTCGCTAACAGAGTTTCGTGCAGAATTTCCTATCAAATAACCCACGATTAGTGCATGTGATCATAATCAAAGTTTCTGTTTTCAAGGTTCTGTAAGAGATGAAATACCTGATATAGATGCTCCTTCCAAACCATTAAGAGAAAACGCATCTGTAAATGAAACATGTATCCATAGTTTATCAACAGATATGTTTGATTACTCTAAGTAGAAGCCAAGACATGTAAAGTTCATAAACCGTACCATCCTGAACACTTTGGAAATCTTCATCACAGTCCGACTCAAATATTGGAATTGAATCAAACCACGCCTCTTCAATACTTCCTGCTGATACCATAAAATTGTAACAAAGTTGTATCAACAGCCCATCTATAGGCAACAAGACATCTCAGCTATAGGCCTTCTCTTGGAATTATCATTACTTCATCTGTTTGGACATTATCTGTGAAAGACAATTTCTGTCCTTGGACCACCAATTAACTTTGACACAAATTTTCTGTCTGAACACAAAAGCCAAACTCAAGTACACTGACTTATTCAAACTGGTTCATGTCCTTGAATATGTCCCTCATTTAGACATTCAATTTTCAGGTAATTTGCTCTTAACTGGGCCGACTTTTATTTGATCAAACAGCTAGAAGAAGATAAGTATAGTGTGGAGCATCCATTTTCTAACCACATCATGACCCACATAAAAACTATCAGTTACTTCACTTCAGGAACATAGAAGAAGAAAAAAAACACAACCCTGAATTTCCAAAAGAAACGGCCCACAAGGCTGCAGTTTCAGCTTTAACCAATTTCACTTTCACAAAGCTTTCTTCTTTTTTCTTAATAATCTGCAATCAATGTCTCTAAATCCTAAACCCAGAGACTAAACAAAAGCAACCCAATGCCAATAATCACCAAATTTAACATAGAAATAAGAAATAAGCAAAGAAAAAAAACTAATCAAACCCAATTAGTCAGAGAAAAATCCCCATTTTGGTCGGAACAGAATAAAAAACTGAGAGAGAGAGAGAGGAGAGTAGACCTTGGAAAGTGGGGTTGGTGAAGGATCGATCAGGCTGGCCGGAGGCTCCGATGTCACCGTCGACGACGACCCTCTCCAGTGAACCGCCAGCTGTCAACCGGCAACACACCCTCTTTCCGATCCCTCTCCTGATCCTCTTCCGGTAACCACCGCCAGAACCGGGAGACTTCTTCTTCTTTCGCTCCGACGAAGACGACCTCGGCCTCCCTCCTTCCGGCGCCGACACGCATGCCCCCATCTCTGTCCCTCTGGTTGGAGAGAGATCACTCGGCCGTCTTGTCTATCTACACGCTCCAATCACAATACATGGAAAGATAAAGGAGAGATTTTTAATTCCATTTTCATATAAATAGAGTAAATGAAAAATAAGGAAAAAGATATTAACCTCACAAGGTAACGTTTCGAGGTTCTGTTGAAGCAGAGGAAGAGAAAGAGAAGAGGACTTGTCAAGCAAAGTGTCTTCGGTTGTTGAAAGAGAGGGAGGAGAAGAGCCAATAATTTAATGATTAATTAATACAATTATTTTTAACAATATAGCATCAATAAAAAAATGGTACTTCTCTAAGAAAATGGTACTCAAGAGCTGCTCCAATGCTCTGGACGATTTCGAATTTCATGACGTTTCGTCTGGACAAATTTGCATAAAGCAGATGAGTTGTTGAGCGAAACGGTGGATAACATGAGTATGGGCGAGATGGACATCGTCTAGGCAAATCGTCCGACGACTATAAGGCGTTCGGGCAATAATCATGTACTGCTTGTCTCATTTTTAGAAGAAAAAACGGAAATATATACTTAGTTGGCTAAAAATATATTTTCTGACAACAAGTATCAATAAAATCAGACCATTTATTTATTAATTTCACATTGTTGACGACAACATTTCAAAAAATATTGTCTCCCTAACTTATTCGCATTTGATGACTTCGAAGCATCAAATTGAATTATAATATGCACGTCAAATATGTGTCTAATTACAGAGAAGTATCGTGAATCCCCTGACGTGCTTTGATGAAATATTATGGTTGAGAAGTTGATTGAGAGAAAGGTTGGTCACGCAAGCGCAACACAACAACTTGAACACTTATATACATGGGTCACGAGAAAGAAGATGTACACCTCATGACCGATTACTTCTCAATCCCGGTGGTGTACAACGACAAACAATTTTGACATCAATTCTAAGTCTGATAGAGCATGCCAATTATTTCCCTCAAGTTTCTAATGCCTTCGGTAAACCCGACTTCTCTCCCTACCAAAAATGCACTTAAGTTATTTGATTGCTTCGTTATGGATCCATAATAAATTCTATCGACGAATAGTTATGAAGGAGAGAAATCATGTCTTTAGAATGCTTAAGAAAGTGATACTAGACGTCATCGACGTATTTGGTTCCACCTAACTACGAAGCCGAACGTGGGGTGGGGGGAGTATCATCACATATTGCGTGTCAATGCAACATGTGGCTTCCTCGGGGTGCTACAGAGTCTTGATTGCATGCATTGGGAATGAAAGAATTGTTTGGTAACATGGAAAACGCGATTCTGACACGGTATCATCCTTGAAGTTATCACCACACAAGACATTTGGATATGAGTATATGACATGATTTTTTATCATCCTTAGCAGTCACCAACTTTCGTAACCTTTTGCATGTTGCATTGTAACTTTTTTGTTCTTGTTTGAATAAAGGAGGCTCGGACTCCTCCTATCGAGGTGAACCTCAGGGTTTAACTGTGACATATCTTACTTTTTTTATTGCATTTTTCTCGGGGAAACAAAATCTTAAGTGTGGGGTGTTGACGTGGACACAAAATGCATCAATTCTAAATGTTTGTAGCCCACATATCTACGTTTTCAGTACCGGTCCAATTGTATTTGATACACTTTTCTCACCATATATGTCAGTGCTCACTCCTTAGGTGTATTCGAGAATTCCAAATAAAAAGGACCAAAATTCGAGCGAAAAAACTAGGTAGCCAAGCTGTGAAGGACTGAGACATTCCACGCTTCAACCCGCGGCAGACCGAGATACATTCCGTGCTCCAACCCGCGGCGGATCTACAGGCATCCCGTTCTCCACCCTGCGGCGGACACAAAGACGTTTTGTCCCCCAACCCCGCAACGGACTCGAAGACGGTTCGTGCGCGAGCGCCTCTATACCCGCTGGTTTCATGTCGTTTCATACCCGTGTCCCAGTACGCAGCAGACCCATGCATGGTCTGTTCAGCGGTTCGAGATACGTAACTGGGCTCTTTTATGATGCGTTTTTGGGACTTTAAATAGCAAAGTTAGGTTATTTTTTAAGGGATATGAGTTTGAGAGAAAAAATCAGATTGAGTGAGAGCTAGGACTTGAGGTTTGGGAGAAAGAAGTCCATGAGAGCTAGGATTGAAGTGATACTCGAGATTTCATCATCAATTCAGTATTTGTATCAACTTTACTTTGAAATTATGTTTATATTTTGTTCTCCTTTATCTTTGTGTTCTTCCTTCTTCTTCATGAGGTAAATTTCCATTGATCTAGAGCTATGGGAAGCAATATGATAAATTAGTCCAAAGGTTTCGTGTTTACACTGTGTAATTTGTATTTAGATTAACGTATGCATGACTTGAACTTAATGCTTTATCAAATTGATCACTTGATAGATGAATAGGTTTTAGCATTCAACCATTGTGAAATGAGAATTGCTAAAAGGATTATGGAATGTGCTTCTCGGGTTTAAATCTAGTCTCTAGTACAATTATGTTAACACAAGTACGATAACTACAAGATTAAACCCCGAAAGCTAGAGAAGTTCATGAATCATAATGTTTTATGTCTCACTACACCTAGATTATGAATAACTATGCTATTAGATTATAAAGGGTCATAATTCGATCGTGATATGTTTAGGACTAGTTGAGAGAACTTCTGTTTCCATTAAACTAGTCTTGTCTACAAGTGTAAACACGGATCCTTGCGAATGATTTGTCATATTGTAACCTCGTTAAAGTCCTAGATCGCATTCTCCTCTGAATTTCACATCAATTTCAATACTTTGTTCCTTACTTAATTGAAACTTATTATAATCAACATTTCAACTTATCGTTTTTATGTTCCAAAATCAAAACCATATATTTTTAGAAAAGCTTAAGTCCGCCTCAACTTGTCGTGCGCGGACCGTCTTCGAGTCCGTTGCGGGTTGGGGGACAGAACGTCTTTGAGTCCGCCTCGGGGTGGAGAACTGGACGCATGTATATCCATGGTTGGAGCGTGGAATGTCTCTGAGTCCTCCACAGTTTGGCTACTTAGTGTTTTTGCTTGAATTTGACTCCTTTTCGCTTGGAATTCTTGAATACACATGAAGAGTGAGCATTGGAATACATGGGTGAAAAGTCACGTCCCAAATCCGATCTTGATCGAACTCGAGACGCGAACGGAGAACAAGGATAGGAAAACAACTATTAGAACCCGAACTCACTGTATTAGATAAAAACTAATAAATAAATACACCTTTGAGTCCAAAGCTCAAGTTCGTACAAAAAAACAAAACTAGACAAAGTACGCACGTCACTAGACAACAACCCAGAAACCCGGGCTCTCGCTCCCTAGCTGTTCAAGCTTCGAGATGTCCTCCTAACCCGACTCACGATCAGTACCTGTAGGAAAAGCAGCAGGGGTGGAGCATTTTCG
>JAYMSV010000854.1:0-14718 GCA_036897745.1 Erodium moschatum | reverse complement strand
GATTCACTTTGACCGAGACTCTAGAGATTAAAGAACCCCTAGGAGCCACGATACAAGGTGATTGGAGCTATAAATATCATAAGACTCTTCATAGCTCAGTTCGGCTCGACAATTATACTTCAAGCATACCTTAAGAAGTTGTCGCCGCTCATACTTGTCTAGGAAGACAAGTTCGTGCATTGCTCTTGATATCAAGATTACAAATGTCTCAAACGTGTTGGATTAGCGTATTGAGAATCTGTATGAAGTGAATCAATGAGAATGCATTCGTGCTCAAGTTATTCAATGACTGATCAAGCTTTGGAGCTATCTACTTGGTGATTGAAGCATCACCAAGTAGTGCATGATCTCGAAGAGTGGAATCGAGCAAGGAGCTCGAGTTCAGGGGGAGTCCCTGTAATTAGGTTTGTTACTTGTAATAATAGCATAGGGTTGATCTGAGAACTTGTACGCTGTTTGATTACATTATAGTGAAAACTTTTCCACTATCAAATTGCCCCCAGATGTAGGTATGTTGTACCGTACTGGGTAACCAATTGTGTGTCCCCTTATATGATTGTTTGTGTCTATTATTGCTTTCCATTCTATTTTTAAAGTGAGATGTCAACCCACATATCATAACTTCTTGGTTGACATCTTACGGTTGCGCCTGATCATAATTATAGTGTTCTTGGAGGTGTTAGTTGAGAAATGCTATCATAATCTTTTACATGATCTTTGATTTTCTTGTTCAAATATTTGCCACATTGATCACATCGTAGTGCTGTAATATTTTGGTCAAACGGTTCTCGTACTCTATCTTTGAAAATTTTGAACTTTTCAAAAGATTCTAGTTTTACTAGACATGTAAAATTATATCTATTAAAATCGTTTGTTATGGAGTACATGATTCCTTCTCTAGTATTTGTATTTTAAAGGACTATATATCAAAATGTATAAGGCCCAATAATCTACTAGTTGCTTCACCTATTCATAAATAGGTGTCTTTGTCACTTTTCCAATTGAACGAGATTTCACGTGTTTCAAAACATCACTTGAATTCAAAATTAATTAGAGTTTTGATTACACTTCTCTCATTCATGTGCCCTAAACGACGATAGTAGAGAAGCATAAGGTTTGACTCATTATTGTCTCTTATGTCCAATTTAGGATAGTTCATAGAGGACTCCATCATGATCAATATTGCATTTATTACGAGTAATAAATTCAATGTGTTTCTCTACCAGGAAGCATAAGCAATATTCCTACATTGTAGGCACATGATAAGATATATTCAATTAAGAATAAGTCTACTAGCCTTATATGACTTCAAAGTTAAGACAACAACTTTTGTTCCTTATTCTTCTTCTTAGCCAAACCTATCAAGTATATTGCTATTATTGAGATCTTACACGTTCGTATAAACGTGGATATTAATATTTTGCATTTGAATACTCAAACGCCAAAATTATATACAAGCTTATGTTTATAACATGGATGGTGAAAGATGTAGTCTTACTACACTTTGTAAGTCTTAGATCATTTTTCGTCAGTCATGGCCCTTTCTTGGCACATTTCCTTGAATTAACCAATCATGAAGTATTCACTCATCTCTATTGCATTCAGAGTTTAAAACTCCATGCAATGTTCGTTGGTATGCTTACCATAAGCATCCTTTTGAACTCTATTCATATTAGATGAATCATTAAAGTGGCGTTTGGTCAATGATGTATTACTTACCATTTTTGTTAAGAACAATTCTTAGTTTTGTACCAATCAAAACTTAGTTATGTGAGCGGATCCTCTTAGGACCGATTTTTACGATAAGATACATAATATGTTCGAAAAGCTAATCTACAACAACAATATATGGATTGTACTTCGTTTTGAATATTTGGTTATTAATTACTATTAGTTTATGTGTAGATTTGGTTATTCTATAGCCGATTATCATTACTGTCAATTTCTTCACGTTTGGGTGCACGTTTTACAAATATATATTGTTTAAAATATGAAACTCTTCTTCTGCGACTAAATAAGTAACATCTGCGACGTTATTATATTGTCGCAAAAGTTATGTAATACACCCTTCTACGACGTCATCCATACTGTCGCAGATGCTCATCTTCTGCGACTGTAAGAATGACGTCGTAGAAGGGCTTGGTCTACAACGACTATATCCATATAGACGTTGGAGTGACAAACTTCTGCAACAATATGGTATACCATCGCAGAAGTTTAATTTTGACGGAATCAGTACAACACCCATTCTTACCATCGTCGAAGATCTTCTATGACGGTATACCTAACTTCGGCGACACCATAATGGGGTTGCAGAAGAACATTTTCCTAATAGTGAAAGTAAAACTAAGTTTAAGCAATCGTCATCGTCATCTATATCTAAAAGATATGTTTCGCAAGATCCATATCTCATCAAAATAAAGTGAGCTTTAGCTCATCGCCCTATTTGTGAATATTTAGGTAGGTTTCCTAATTGCATCATATATTTAACTCTTGGATTGAACACACACATCATTATGTGTGTTTAGCATGTTCTACCTTGATGCCTCTGGGTGAAAGCTCTCATTTACTACTCGGACTGGGTATAACCACGTCGAAATAATGGATAAGTGATTATCCATCTTGCCTCACCTCAACGACTATGTGTCTCACGCTTTGACGCATCAACACAGTCTTTTGGTTCGGTACCTTCCTATCTTGAGATCCTATTCAAAGCAAGTATTAATCTTAAATTAGTTTTATTATCGGTTCTTAATTAGAGTAATAAGAGCAGTTCGTTTGACCCTCGTTCTCCATGTTTCCTCTGTACTATGTACATTGTATGAACACATGTGATCTCATGTGGAATCAGGGGGATTTAAGTTCACGTGATAAGAAGAGGCATTTCAATGGGGATAGAGTCACAACCGTCTCAGAGGTACCTCGCGTTTCCGCGATCAGACCGAATAGACCCTTGACATCTGCAAAAGGATCGCAGATTCATATTGGTGATGATGTCGCGCCAGCAAAAGGATCGCAACACTCTATTGGCCAACACCAAGAGGCTTACCACCACCACGAACACATGACCACTCTATTCAGCTCCTTCCAGACGACCACGTGGTGAAGATCAGACCATATCGTTATCCATCTGTTCAACAAATTGAAATGAATGATTAATCACTGAAATGCTTGAAACAGGGATTCCAGGCCTGGTACCATCGAGTTTGCCTCTCCAGTGATCCTTGTTCGGAAAAAGGACAGCTCATGGCGTTTATGTGTGGATTATCAAAGGTTGAATTCGATGACTATAAAGGCAACATTCCCTATTCCATTGATGGAGGAATTATTCGACGAGCTCCGTGGTGTTGCGTTCTTCACGAAGTTGGATCTTCGTGCCGGTTGTTACCAGATACTAATGAAGCGAGAAGATATCCACAAAACAACTTTTTGTACACTCGGGTCATTATGAGTTCCTTGTTGTGCCCTTTGGGGTCACGAATGTGCCCTCCATGTTTCAGTCATTGAGAATGACATCTTCAAACCATTGCTTCGTATTTGTGTGCTGTTTTTTTTAGGATGTTCTTATCTACTCTGCTTCCTTGGAAGATCATCTTATGTACTTGAAGTTGGTATTTGAGATACTAAGAGCTGAACAATTGTTTCTAAAATCAAAATGTGTTTTTGGTACAAGTGAAATTGAATATCTCGGGCATGTTATCTCCAACGCTGGTGTAGCTATGGATAAATGCAAGGTGGAGGCAATCCTGGAATGGCCTCTTCCCTCCATGATCAAACACCTTTGCGGATTTTGGGGGTTTACTGGGTATTACAGGTACCTTTGCGTGGTCGGCCGCAACCACGGATGCTTTCGAGAACCTGAAAATTTCCACTACTTCTGCCCTAGTTCTGTCTCTTCCGGATTTCCAGATCACCTTCGTGCTTGAACCGGATGTGTCCAACACAGTAATTGGGGCGATTCTCACGCAATTGGAAAAGCCAATTGCTTTCTTCGGCAGAGCATTGGATATTCGACATCATTCCTTGTCAGTGTATGAGTGTGAAATGTTAGCGGTTTTGCTTGCCACGAAGCATTGGTCTTCCTATCTCATGGGCCACCATTTTGTTGTCAAAACGGACCACCAAAGCCTCAGATTTTTGCCCCATCAGCAGACCTCTACACCAGCTCAACTTCACTAGGTAATCAAAATGATGGGCTATGATTTTGAAATTCAGATCAGAAAAAGGTACGACTAATACAATTGTTGATGCTTTATCGTATAGGAGTGGAGATGATATTGTACTTCCTGATAAACCTTTGAATGTCCCTGTTTTAGCCATTTCTTCTATTTCATCTAACTTGTTGGATCACATACATATATCATGGGTGGAGGATAGTAAATTACATACCCTTATTGCCTTATTATAAACCAGTTCTGCTCCTCCAAGCCATTTATTTATGGATGAAAAACAAGCTACTCAGGAAAAACAAGCTGGTTGTGGAAAAGACACTCTACTCAGAGAGGAATTGATTGATTGCTTCCATGTCGGAGGCCATTCGGGTGTTCACGCTACATACAAGTGCATCTCTTCTCATTTTTATTGGAGGAGGCATAAGAAGAATGTGGCTTTACGAGTTTCTACTTGTCATATTTGTCAGACCCATAAACCAGACCTCGCAGCTTCGCCAGGGTTATTTCAGTCATTGTCCATTCCTACTAAGGTGTTGCGGGATATCTCTATGGGCTTTTTTGAAGGGCTTCCGAAACCCAATGGGTTTGAGGTAATTTTTGTTGTGGTTGATCGCCTTACTAAATCCACTCATTTCATTCCCCTCAAGCATCCATTTACATCACTCACAGTGGCTTATTCTTTTCTCGAACACATATTTCGTCTTCATGGAATGCCTGCTAAAATTGTGAGCGACAGAGACAAAATCTTTCTCTCTACTTTTTGGCGTGAAATGTGCCGATTGAAACATATCACTCAAAAACTCTCATCGGCCTATCACCCACAGACGGATGGACAAACTAAAATTGTGAATAAAGGTTTGGAAATGTATCTAAGGTGTATGTGCTCTGATAATCCCAAAGATTGGTTCAAATGGCTTCCGCTTGCTGAGTTTTGGTATAATACCACATTTCATTCGACGATTCAAACCACTCCACACCAGACTCTTTCCAGGCAACCTCAACCCACATGTCTCCCATACATCACAGGCACCACTGACTTGGAAGTGGTGGATCGTAGCCTTTCTACTCGGGAAGAAGCTTCTTGGCTCCTCAAGTTTCATTTGGAGCGCTCTAAATCCTGTATGAAGTCACAAGCGGATCGTAAGCGCTCGGATCGTGTTTTTCAGGTGAATGATTGGGTTTATGTTAAGTTGCAACCTTACAAACAAAGCTATGTTGCTCGCCGACCATCTCTCAAGCTCAATCCAAAGTTCTTCGGACCTTTCAAGATTGTGAGAAAAATTGGGCAAGTCGCCTATACTCTAGACTTACCAGTGGCCTCGCGGATACATCCCACCTTTCATGTCTCTCAGCTGAAAAAACATGTACGTTCTGTGGTGGTTCAATCTTCTCTACCTGAGACAAATTTTGATGGTATTATTTCTCGGGCTCCCTTGCATGTTCTGGACCGTGGCATCACCCAGAAGGGAAAATCGTGCAACAACACAACTTCTCATTCAATGGTCTAACTCGGATCCGGAGGAAGCTTCATGGGAATTCCTTTTTGAGTTGCAGAAAGAATTTCCAAACTTCCCGTTCAATTCATAAGGACATGAAGTGTTTGAAAAGAAGGGTAATGTTACAAGCTTGTGGATCACATCATAATTTGGGTTGTATTGTTTTAAGTTTGAACTTGTTTTTATGTTGTCCAAACTCGGGCCCATATCAGTAGCTTTTCTCCAAAATATTTGAATGAAGCTTTGTCAGATCATGCTGTTGAGCAAATTTGTCTTCTCTCTCTTCAATTCTCAACCCTAATCCTTGTCATTTCAACAACCACAACAAATTACCCAATTTAGGGCCTGCATCTTCTCTCTGAGAGGCCCTATAAGAAAAACCAAAGAATCCACTACTCAGATTTGGTCTATTGCCAACGAATGCCTCAATTACTTGTCCCGCCCTGCCAAACTCTCCTTCACGTTTGCCTTCAGGGAAAAAATAAATTGAAGGACTTGGATTGGTTACTTTTCCTCACTATAATCTACGAAACCACATTTGTCTTCCGTTACGTCAACATAAAGAAACGACACGTCGTTTCTTTGGTTGTTAAAACGAATGTCGTTTTTCCATCTCTCAGGCTATCCCTCCAAAAACAAAAGCCAGAGAAAAGCAGAATCGCTATCCCAAAAGCCAGAGGAAGTGCTTCAATGGCAACGGCAGCGACACTCGCTGCTCTCTCTTCCTCTCTCTTCTCCAAACCTTTCCTCTCTCTCCGACCTCCTCTCCGGGCCCTCCCTCGCTTCACCTGCTCTCTCTCCACCTCTTCCTCCTCCTCCTCTCCTCCCCTCGAATTCAACATCTCCTTCGCTCCGCCCAAGCCCAAGCAGCAGACCGACCCGCTCGCCGAACTCGGCGGGCAGCTCATCATCCCGTGGATCGTCCGCGGCGAGGACGGCAATCTCAAACTCCAGTCCCATCCCCCGGCGTCTTTCGTCCACTCGGTCGCCAACGCCGATACAAAGGAGAAGAAGAAGAAGGACGAGAAGAAGAAGCCAATTTTAACGACTGAACCCAAGTATTCCAAGGCAGCCCGCAGATACTACAATGAGAACTTCCGTGACCCGCCGCAGCGCCTCAGTAAGGTTCTAGCTGCTGCCGGAGGTACATCATTCATGGATTATGCATTCGTTTTTGTCTTCTCCTATCATGTTTTTGGTTGGGCTGTAAGAAAAATGAGGCTAAAGAGAAATAAGCTAATTTACATCAGCTACTAAAGTAAGTTATGATATTGGAATGATGGGTAGAGCTTTTATTAACTGTGAGAAATGGATATGAATTACTAGTCTGATAGGATCGTTTATGTGTTCAGAACTGTGGAGTTGTTGTTTTTTTCTTCTTCTGCATGTTTTGTTAAGAAACTGCTATAGAATATAAGAAAGAAAAGTAATTTCTTTTCTTAGAAAAGTATTTTTTTTTAATTCAATCATGTTAGATGTCGTTGTGGTAGCACATGCTTTGTTTTTGAGTATGCTCTTAAATTTGCTTATTACATATATATTTTTATTTCAGTTTATCTGTGTATGTGAATGTATCATGATTTCTGAATCACAAAATGTTCTTATCAGTGGCATCACGAAGGAGTAGCGAACAACTTATATTTGATGGTAAGGTGACTGTCAATGGCACTGTCTGCAATACTCCCCAGGTATGCTCTAGCCTCGTACTTTATACTTATCATAATATTCGGAGTTTCCTAGAATTCATCATTGTATGGTTCTAGGCAGTGTTTTAAAAAGTGAGCTGCACGCAGAACCGAAGCCTTATAGTTGGGCTTTAATTCACATGAAACCTCTTAGAATTTAGTTTATTTCCAGTTACAAGTATTTCTTATTCCTAATTTAGTCTAGTTTCCTATTTCTATGTTGCTTAGCATTAGTATTTCCTATTTACTATAGAGTTAATCCCTATATAAAGGGATGCTCTCATTGTATTGAAAAAACAAGAGCCTGTGCTTTTTGGGTTGTTCCCCAGAGCATAAAACCTGAACTTTTGGGGCTTTTGAACTATATACCTATTTTAGTGAATGATAACCAAAAACAAAACTGTTTGACTTCTAGTCCTTTCAACTTACACAAAAGCCTGTTTAACTTCTAGTTCTATCACCTTCTTTCCTAAACCTCTTGTACTCGAAAGATTATGCCTAAACAGAGAGTATAAAGCATCAGAATTTTGATATCCCTATTCTCATCCCACAAAAAAGCATGATTTGGAGTTCAGCAGCCCTGGTCATATAAATTAGATGATATCATTGTTTCTCTTAATAATGACGAGGATGATTATGTCTATTAGATGTAGATATTAATTTATGTAAATAATAAACTCGTTAAAACGATGCCACTTTTGTGACTTAATTGTCAACTATAACATTGTATTTCTTCAATATTATTTATATTATGATTTCTGGGCTATTAATTACTAATTTCTTACATTTATCTATATTCACTTCTCTTCAATGAAGCCCGTAAAGCAAGCTTCGCTTTAGCCCCAGCACCTCAAATGCGCTTTGAGCTTTTCTGAACACTGGGTTTTAGAAAGATTTGGGGGAGAGGGTTTAAAATATTTTTAGCATTCTCATTGGTCACATGAAACCTTAATATTCTTCGACTGTTGCTGTGCTCACACTATATTAGGAGTTATATCTTATTTCTTCATATTAATTATGATAGTATTCTGCTGTTTATATGCAGACTCGTGTTGATCCAGTGAGGGATATTATCTATGTTAATGGGAACCGCCTTCCTAAGAAACTACCTCCAAAACTATATCTTGCCCTAAACAAGCCTAAAGGGTTTGTCATTTGACTCATTTCTAAATTTTGAGTTAGCATGCTTTGTATGTGTGTGAAAATGTATTTAAATATTATAATAACAGGTACATTTGCTCATCCGGGGAGAAAGAGTCTAAATCTGTGTTGTCTTTGTTCGATGACGTTATGAGTAGCTGGGTATGTCATATCTCAAGATTGTTAACTTTTCCCACCCATCTTTCTTTTTCTGGTCTGGAATATAGTAACATTTATATGGTAGTACGGATTCATTTTTATTTTCTTAATTAAATGCAATTCGTGACATTTTAATTTGATGACCAGAATAAAATAAACCCAGGCGTACCAAAACCTCGGCTATTTACTGTTGGTCGCCTTGATGTTGCAACAACAGGGTTAATCATCGTCACTAATGATGGTATATACTTTTTTCTACACCTGTTTATGAATGATCTTTTGATGCAAAGCTAGTTGCATCTTTTTATATGAATTTTGTAAATATGAAGCTGATGCCAGATCGTTTCCAGGTGATTTCGCTCAGCAAATTACACATCCCTCTTCCAATTTAACCAAAGAGTAAGTCCGCTACTCTCTTTTCTTTATTTTAGTTTAACTGGCAAATAAAGGACCCATATAGGATGAATTTTCTTATCGAACTATGAGTATAAACATTCACATCTATGATCTAACTTCTAGTAAATGTTATTATTCTTGAAATACACGGTTTTCTTACCTGTGATGGCTTACACCTTAGCATTTGTACTGTTAGGTATATAGCGGCAGTAAGTGGTGCAGTTACAAAGCGCCACTTATTGACCATCAGTGAAGGGACGGTCATTGATGGCGTTCATTGCACCCCAGATTCTGTAGAGTTACTTCCATCTCAGCCTGATATCTCGAAACCTCGAATTCGTATTGTGGTACTTATTAGTTATTATTTCTCCATGAACTGATTCACAATGCAAATAAATACACACACACACACACACATACACATATATAGAATTGAGTACAAGCTAAGTTTCTATTGCTTAAAACGTGTTGCTGTAGGTTCATGAAGGTAGAAATCATGAAGTCCGGGAACTTGTGAAAAAGGCCGGACTTGAGGTTAGCTTCAATCATTTATTTAAACATTTTATATTTGATATGCATAAATCATGGTGATTCAGTTTAGCTTATAATACAAAATTACTAGCAATACTGATTTGTGGCAGAAACAATAAAGTAGTGAGGAAAATTATATGCACACCCCTTGAGGTTTGCTGATTACTAATGCATCCCCTAGACGACACTTGGAGGGGTTTTGCCACTGAGTTTTGTCATCTAGGTGACCATTCATATGCAATCTTAATTCCTTTCAGACAGATATGGCCATAATAAATATAAATATGGTGTCTCCTTGTAGATATTTGAACTAGAGCAGTTCCACTTGTAGTTTTAGCGAACTACTGGGGTGTGCATTTAGCTTCTTTATATACTTGAAAAGTAAGTGGCTGTTTTTTTTCTTTTTTCGTTTTTCCCAAATGAGGGATGTTTTCCTCTTTTGTCAAATTTTTATTCATTTGTTAACCCAAACTTCCTACATATATGTTCATACCCTGGAGTGTGTTTTATTTAGACCTACTATGTTCTGGTTCATGCCAATTTGCTGATGAAGTTTTGGTTGCTAGGTTTGCTAATTATATTTTTTTTCTGATTTTTTTTCTTTCCTTGTCCTCGTGTTAATTGCCTCTGTTTTTGTAGATTCATTCATTAAAGCGTGTACGCATAGGTGGTTTCAGACTTCCATCAGATCTTGGGTAATTGTTTTCATTTCTCTGTTACTAATCTCATTTTTATTGAAATTTCATACCTAATTATCTATTGCATTTCAATAGCACCCGAGAATTACTGCTCATTCATTTTAATTGCATACCGACAGTCCCTGTGATTGTATTAATGGCTATATAAATCTTGATGGCTGTGTCTTATCTTCCTAGAAGTTGGGAGACCTTTCTGCATGGTCTTGTTGTTTCAGTGGTGAATGAGAAGAGAGACAATTCCCGATTAATTCAATTAATCCCCGACTAATCACCGTTTAGTCCCCGATTAATCCCCAAAAGGCCTTAGCCGCCCGATTAGCGCCTAGCGATTTTTAGAACCTTGGGTGTGATTAGTCAGCTTCGTAGATTATATCTAATGCTTGAAACTGTCCACTTTACATATGGTTGTGGAAATAAGTGATATAACTCAATGGACATAACCTTCTTAAAGGGATAATAAGAAATCCGAATATTGGTCCTGTGTTAGCTTTCGTTATTGATTCATGAGCTCCCTGTAGGTCATTGAAAGTTGAAACATATAATAGGTAACTCTTGTGTAATAGCAACATGTTGTACTAAAGTGGTTTTTGACATTATACAGGCTGGGGAAGCACATTGAACTTAAACTAAGTGATCTCAAGGCTATGGGTTGGAAAACTGCCAAAACAGCAAATCCTTGATCTAGAGCAGGCCAATACTATCTTTGTACAGACAAGCTCCACTGTAGGTTTTCGGGAAGTAGAGATGGTAGTAGCGGTGTTAGATTGTACCCAGCTTTCCTGTGTATTGCACTGTCTCAGAGATATATGTTATCACGTTTCATTCACTCACTTCACTTTTATTTTGATATAAATTTTTTGTTCGTAATTTATAATAGAGAATAAGTTTCACTGTATTTCTGTTGGGAATATATTATTACATTACTTTGTAATGAATGGTGTATGTCTATGTTGACTCTGCAACAGAGTAAGGCATTTGCCACTAATTATAATTAGTACGATGCTATTAGAGATACCTCATAGTGAAGACTGTTACCAAATTACGTATGCGCATCGGTAATACAATGGATTGAATCGCTGGATGGATGGGAGGTGGAGAAGAGCTTGGACGCTAGTTGCCCTAGCCTCGACTAATCTCCCATCCCCTCTTCTGGCCCCTTAATGGGGCAAAATTGTAATTGCTAAAATATACCGGTATGAATTGTTCACATCCCTAATTCCAACGGAATATTCCAAATTTTGTAAGCTATCATACCACAATCCTCTTCTTATTTGTTGAGGCTCATGCCTATAACAGCTGCAAGGAATTTGGTTTTCAACTATAATTTCATCATTTTTGGAAGAATTAACTATTTTCTGCTACCTATATTTCTGCAGTAACCTACAGGCACATACAAAATATAATCTTAATCATACGAAGAGTTTTAAAAGAAACAACAATGAAGGCATTATGATTTGTGCAACAATAAATGTTGAGTTGTCGAAACTAATATGAATTACTTACAAGAATAAAATGAGAAACTAAGGTGCAAACCCACTTGACAAGCTCTCTACAAGACCAAACAGAAGCTCTGGAAGAAGCAAAGCAAAGATAGAATACACGAGATAGCAGTCCAAATACACACCAAAAATGTACCACATGGCTGGGAATCAAGTCTATTTGCACCACTAGGACCCCCTTGGAAGAAAAGGCCGAGCATATTTTAATTATGATGACCGGACTTCCAGGAAATCTACTGGGATAGAATTTCTGAAACCCGTTCTTGTGCATCACCAGGAATCTCCCTTCCCGGGACCAATATCTTGAGAAGATTACCATACCTACAGAAGATACACGTTAATGTAAACCTTTACTCATGAAATTGTGACAATGTTTATCTATTTACTCCTCCATCCCTACAAATAAGTGATTTTCCTAATTTGGATGTGGTTTTGTCTACTTTCTCTTCTAGGAGGTTAGTTATGCGTAAAATATCAATACCATTCTTCCTTGAATTAGTTATTATAACTACTTGTATAGCGGGTTACTACATGGGAATTTCAGAGAAAAGTCATGCATTTATTCCAATAACCAAAAAATTTATACAAAAAGGACATATTTTGAAACCCGTGTACTTATTTCATAACCATATAATATAATCCCTATACTGTTTGCTGTAAAAGAATTCTGCCAATATGGCCTTTCGTCCAGATCTGTTAATTTTTAGTTTTTTTTTTTTGCTGACAAACTCTTGATGGTTTAGGGACTAAATTGACACATTAATAATTTACGGACCAATTTGGTAATTATTCCTATTTTTATTCCACTTCTAGATACGTTGATTTGATCATTATAAATGTACAGTACTTTTGAATTGCAGTTATAAGACATAGTTGTTCCAACTTACTCTGTGATTGTAAACAAGTTCTCATGCTCTGTAATGAAAGCAAGCAATGCCTGCAAGCCAACAGGAAGATAGAGAGTGGAGTCATCAGACAATGAAATGGCATAAATACAACAAGAAACTGTCAAATTCAAATGACTTGCCTCAAATGGCATGTTCAAGAGTTCATAGTAACTTCGGACACGATCCAGTCTTTGCTGTACGGATTCGCTGTCAATTGACGGAATAGCTGCCAGAGCCTGCAATGACATTAAATATATAAATGGTTAGTAAAAGTCATGCAACGGGCACATCAAGTCAGCAAATATTAGAACTCTTCACAATTTTTATATCTACATTGCCATACTTAGGGAATTTGTTTGGAAAAAATATTTAACAGCAGGGCCTTCTATACCTTTTCTGAGTTCAGGGACTTGCCCTGCCATATTTTGAAACCTCAGAAGTTCGTACCTTCAATCCTATTTTTATACATTTTCAGTATTTCATATGCTTAGCAAGTTTGATTGCCAAGTATAAGAGGCAGGGTGCAAGAATCACCATTTGATGCCATGAAAATACAGCTTCCAAGAAATCCTACAGATATTAGGTCTAAAGGCTAAACACAATATCAGCTTTGTTGGTCGTATTTCTCGTTTTCTTTGTTCAGCAGCCAATTAAATAATAAATGTGGAAATAGCAAGAAAGGAAAACCACTTTCAAAGGAGAGAGACAAAATGAATCTGAGAAAAAGAGATCAAAATTTGTAATATCAGACATTCAACTGCATAATGATTCATGAAACAGACTATATTCATTAAATTATTCAAGCGCTTCAAAACACTTTTAAGGAATATAGACGATGAGTATGCGGGAGAAACACCTGTTCCAAGGCAATTGAATTTCGACATATCTGCTGAACCCCAAAAAGGTTGATCGACTTCATATCAGCCAGAGCCTGAACAAAAATAATATCCCATGTCACAGCAAAAAGAGGAACACAATGTCTCCTATATTAATCTCAAACAAATCTACAAGTACATGGAATTTCACCCGATATATACACACACATACATAATGGACATATATATATATACCTTGATGGATGCATCTGCTGCAATACTACAAATTCCACCAAATATGTAATTGCGCTTTGCAGCAGCAACAAAAGGCGCCATTGCTTCATCTCTACGCGTTATCTTTGGGTAATGAAAAAAATGTAATTTTATATTAGCTTCCAAGTACGTATGGCATCAATTATACAGTACTACTGAAAATGAAGCCAAAAAACAAAATTAAAACAGATTTCATCTTATGGATACTTTTACTTTCCATAGATCTCAAATCAAGAGAAGAAAATATAGAAAATCCAATGTAGTTAAGAAAAAAATTTCAGATGGGTCTAGCTTGCATAATTAGATGGAGAAAAATATATCTCGATCAAGGCATGTGTCACATGCTCGACTGGGAACTTACCCGAAAAGATGCTAATATATCATAACAGTATCATCACATGATGCGACATATAGTTGATTCAATTGAATATATAGAATGCAATAGAATGATATTTCATTTTCGATACCCAACAAACGCGTGTAATCCAAACTGTTCCAAATGACGATATACATGTAGCTTCGATAATATTTACCAACACTATTCAACTTGGAGCAAACTGCTAGGTGTGAGCATTGTTTTTTTCAGTAAAAGGAATGGGATCTTTGTTGCAGAATAACTCATAACCAGAGTGTTGGAGAAAGACTGTGTAGATGACACATGACATGGAGTGCTGACATTATAGTCCCACATCAAATAAAAATAAGAATTATTACTTATAAAGGTTAGGGACACAACCAACTAACAAGGTTGACCTTTTAGTTGTGGAGCCTGACCCAATATAAGAGGTACGTTTTGACCTAAAATTACACAAAGTTTGCCACCTCTGATCATTACCTGATACAAAGTTGAAAGAATACCAACAGGGGTTCTATATCTCAGAGAACAGGAATATCATCCATACTTCATTCAGTTTATTTTTCATTTTTACCAGGCAAACCATCTGATTTAGTTATTTTTGG
Source organism: Erodium moschatum (assembly GCA_036897745.1). Lineage (NCBI taxonomy): Eukaryota > Viridiplantae > Streptophyta > Magnoliopsida > Geraniales > Geraniaceae > Erodium > Erodium moschatum. Next base: position 7 of record JAYMSV010000854.1, on the reverse strand, counting down.
TACAACA
>JAYMSV010000853.1:0-14721 GCA_036897745.1 Erodium moschatum | reverse complement strand
CATGATGGGTTCTTCCTCAATCTCCCCGAAGAAGCCGTTCGTCAGAGAGAGCTCCATAGATCTCAACTTGCCGGCGCCGGCAGAAGAAGACAGCTACAGCGTCGTCTCCGATGCCGGTGATCATCAAATCGATCTGGGTCAATTTCGTTCTTAATTAAATTTGCTTTTTTTCTTTTTTCTTAGATCAATAGCACAATTCAATTTGTTTAGCTCATCATGCTACTCTGTTCTTACTCACTTTAGTAAAAAAAAAAAAAAGTTTGCTTTTTTACTTTTATTGTTGAACAACTCTTCACATGTTATCGATGAAATGCGAAATGCAGCAGAGACCCATTTTCAGAAACAGAAACCGAAACAAATTCAAGGCTTTGAAAGTTACAGGTTTTGTATTGTTGATGTGACATTACGAAATTGCCCCTACGAGGATCATGTTTTTTTCACTAGTTGTCTGGTTCAATCTGTCGGGAATTGCGGAGGGGAAGATCCGAAATGCCCTTAATTTCTCCGAGAAGAAAATTTTAAAAAAAGAGGTTAATTAATTTTTAATTTTTAATTTTTAAATTAAAATTAAAATCTGCCTTGAAGTGAACGAGGCTTGCGAGCTAAGATGGAGGAGAGGCTCACTTTGTGGAAGAATTGGTCAGATTCATTAACGGTTTTATTTCTTAATTTAAGATACCTTAATCAGGATTATTGTTATTTTTGTGGAGCAATCGGATCATTTTCTGTTTGTTTCCCGTGAAAATTGTTAAGAGAAAGTCAATGTTGGTACTTGGAGAAGAAAAGTCTATCTTCTAGACTGGAGTGTTTAACTACTATTGATTGAGTTTAAGCAATATATATGGATATGTTTTTCAAGTTTCAACCTTGTTTTGGTTTTTAAAATTGATGTTTGTTTTAGTTTTATTTTATACTCCACATGCCGCCTCCTTATTGGCCGTCCCGATGGGTTCAGCCGCCTATGGGTATGACGGTAATCAATGTAGATGGGGTTGTCTTCTAGGACACAAATCAATCGACTTGGGGCGTCATTGCCTGAACTGACAGGGTCGTTTGTCTTACGGCGAATGGACTCCTCCCAGGATGCTGGTCTCCGATCATAGTGGAAGCATGTGCGATTGGTACAACACTGCCGTGCTGGGAGGGGGACCGATTGTCCTCACGTCAGATGCCCGGGTCCTGATAAACATAGATATTCGTTACATATTTTCTCAAAACGAGGGAATAATCCTCTAATTTGTAAAAAGAACTGCGAACAAATTTGCCCAATAGCTAGCCAGGAAAGCGCGTTATGTGCCTGTTTTTCAGTGGTTAGGGCCTCTCCCTGACGCACTATAATGCATTGTTACCTCTGATGACTAATAAAAGTCGCACCTTTCGGTCATAATAATATATATCGTGGACTTTTAAATATCAAATATAAACCTTCTTTTGTTGATCATTTAAGGCTGTTGGCTTTTTTGTCACCCGTTTAAACAAAAATATGACCCTAATGGTACATATCGGTCATATTATATGTAACGGCTGGTCTGGTATTGTAAATTTCATTTAATTGCAAATGGGAATTGAATATTGCTATCAATGAATTAGAATCAGATGTAGATTGGAAACTTGGGTAGTGACATCCTAAGATGCCGAACATGAGCCTAATTAAAGTGCAAAAGTCAAAATCTTAAGAGGCTCATCGGGACAGGAATCGGCGATGTCAATGTTGATGTCGAGGGTAGGAGAACGATGTCAAACGACATTGATGTCGATGAAATCGTAGGATGCCAATGTTGGATGTCCAAGTCGGCGTCTAATGCAGCTGATGGTTGCTTCCCGACTTCCTCTCCCCGACCTGGTGGAAGCCCATGTTAATAGGGCAACCCTCGTGTGGGTTCAGGACACCGCCATGTGGTTATATAGAGTGACGTGCAACTTTCGGTCAACTTCATCACCCGCGGGTGTACGTTCCTCTTTCCGCTAGGGACTATTCTTTAAGATGATGATCCAGTCATTATGACATTACTCTGCGATGTCAAACTCGAATTGATTCAATATGATGAACTCAACTTACAACTAAATACTTTTTTGAAACTTAGCCTTTATAGTAAAGTGGGCTTACGTTGGTCCCAAGTCTACGAGGACACCAAATATGGATCATTTAGGCTTTTATGTGCATAATTAGCTCTACTTTACCACCAACTCTACATCTACATGGGGGCTTCATGAGAGGGTATTAGCTGATTTCTTTGTTATTATTTTAAAATCCGAAATTCGTTTTACCCTCATGATTTTCTACAAAGAAGAAATAATAAGAACGAAAACAAATTGATTTTATCGAATATTAGAAAAGAAATCACACAATCAATAAAATTTAAGTAAGTTCTAAACAAATTTAATGACTAGGATTAAGTTCACTAGAAGAATGATGTAACAAAAACAGATGGATGTAACATAATTGCCCAAAATTCTGAAAATCAAGCCCAGTTTAGTAGACAGTCGGCTACCTTTCTGTCGCTCCTAAAAACGACTTAAGATCACCGGTTTTAATTGGGTTCCTGGGGTTTGACGTTTTTTTCTCACCCCCTTAGGTTGTAATAGAAGTTCAACGTTCTAACTAAAACTTTTTCTTTTGGAATAAATATCAGAATAAATTTTATCTCACTACCTTAAACTTTTCATATTCCATTTTCACTACCCTAAATTTTCTTTTCTCACCTCACTACCCTAAAATTGAGATTTTGACACTTTAGTACCTACCGTTAATTTTTTGTTTATTTTTGGATGGAAAGTGACCATTTTTGGATTAAAAAATAGACAGGAAATTAACGGTGGGTACTAAAGTGTCAAAATCTCAATTTTAGCGTAGTGAGGTGAGAAACAAAATTTGAAATACTGGAAATGGAATATGAAAATTTTTGGGGTAGTGAGATGAAATTTACGCTAAATTTTATGTCATTGTCGTGATTTAAATTTTGACTTTGTCGAATAAACTTTGACATATATCGAGTTTCTCTCCCGCTTATTGGGGTTTTATAGTTTGTTTTTGCTGAAGCTCAAATTGAGAAAGTGTATTGAATTACATGCATTGGTATATATGGAGTTGGTGGAATAAATATTAGCTGTAAGCTACATGGGCTATTTGAGGGTACTTGTCCACATGAGAATGGAGACAAAACCAAGATGAGATCTGTATAGAAGAGTAAGAGTTGGGGAGAAGATGAGCAATACACCAAAATCACAACTGTCCTACCTTGACTTATGGTTAATTATACAACAGCTTGAAGCCTTTTGTGTTTTGGATTTTCCATTTCCAGGTTAAAAGTAATAAAGTGTACATATTAATATTAGTCTCAGAGATAGCTGCAAAAACATATCCTAATGATCTTTCGTCTCAAAAAGCGATTCGTCATCGCATTTGTTCCCACTGACACACCCAGTAGGAGTGCAATACCCCATGTGCTCGTCTTTTTAAGACAGAATCCCCATATAACAGATGATGTTTCTTAGGAACACACCAACTCCACCTTTGACGTTTCATTAAGAAAATGTTTCATTTTTTCATTCAAAGGAGAAGAAGACTTGAGGTATTGATCTTCTATCAGGTATGCATGTGAGGACGAAGATGAGAACGTTTAGAGAAAGGTCATTAAGCGGTATGTTTTTTGTATTTATCCCTTCATTGTTGCTGGAAAGGTATTTTATATCAAAGACATTAATTAAAGGGTTAAGTATCGAAACTTACTCGTAAGTATTGGTCATGGACACTACACTACCCAACGTTTCAAAATGACAAATGTACTACCTGAAGTATTGGTCACGCGATTTTTTTTATATTAAAAATGGACGGAATATTCCATTCAGTTAGTCATATGACCTCATGTCATTTAATTGATGGTAAAATGACGATTTTACCCTTACTTATTTGACCTCTATACATTTTATAAGGAACATTACCATTGTGCCCTTATTATTTTTCCTTGTAAAATGTATATAAGTCAAATAAGTAAGGATAAAATCGTCACTTTACCATCCATTAAATGACACATAAGGTCATATGACCAACATAATGGAAAATTCCGTCTACTTTTACTAACAAAATCGCGTGACCAATATTTAAGGTATTGCATTTTCATTTTGAAACGTTGAGTAGTGCAATATTCGTGACCAGTGCTTAAGAGTAAATTTAGATATTTAACCCTTAATTAAATAATAAATTTGTATTACTAAATTTGATACATTTGTTTGTTAATTTTAAATTGACATTGGAAAGTTCATAACCATCAACTTAAACTTTGGTGGGAATCGTGGGTCGACTATGAAAAATGGTAAAAGAAAATGATAATTGTTAGCCAAAACAAAGAGTTTAAGAGGCCGTTGTTTTATGCTAGAAGCCCATAGTTGATATGAGACCATGAGCCCAAAAACTACATGATAACAAAGCCCATACAAGTATAATCTTTTGTGTTAAACAAATATACACAAAATGTAACAATCATATCTTATAAATTTGTTTGATGATGATAAGTTTGTTCTTGAATATTTAATTGAAAAGTAATTATTAAAGAGAAAAAATATATAAATCACGTAGGAATGTGATTTCTTTTAAAATTATTTCAAGTCTAATTAATTATAAAGATAATATCGTTATTTCTATACAAATTATAATGAAAAACAAAAGGAATATCAATTATTTCTCTCAGCTCTCAACCCTAGTCGTCGTAGCTGTCATGGAACCACCATTGTGCAAGCCTCCAATCACCACGAGATCGCTTGTGAGTCTCTTCTTCTCTTTACTATTTGTAATGCTCTCCTATGCGCATCCACAATCTAGCGCTGTTGTATCGGCGACTACCCGTGAATCTCTGTTGCGGTGGTGCTCTTCTCTGTGCATCCACAATCCAACGTTACTGTGTCGGAAGGATGGTGCATCAGCGATAATCCGCGACTCCATGTTCCGGTGATGCTCGCATTCCCCGTGTTAGCCTCCCATGTCTCGAGCGGGGACACTATTGGCGCCATAGTTGGAAAAAATCAGACGAGGACTGTTATGTTGCCTCGCCAAGCCCAATGAGAAAGTAGGGATTCAAAGACTTTTACCATGAGAGATCCATGGATCATACCTATCCTCCCCTATCGACTGTAGAGTTCAAGTTTGATCGCACTCCTCACGAAGAAAAGAGTCCTCCCCATATGATTAAGCAACGTTTAAGCACCATCTAGAGCGGTTCTCTACGACTCGATTTTATTCCAAGTATTTCGATTTTCTTGTTCCGACCGCATTGTTCAATTATGATTTTAAAAGAGTTTGTGAACAGAGAACTGCGATTCTTCGTTCTATATATAGATTCTCGTTGATTAATAATATAGACATGCAACTCTCACTCAAAAAAAAATTATCATGAAAAACAAATTCACTAGATAAAAGAATGGTTTCAAGTTATAAAAAACGTGCGGCCAAATGAGACCCTCAATAAAAGGGGGGTTGTGGGAGGGGAGGACTACCCCATCCTCTCAAGGTCGGCAGGAGCCGATCATTATCTTCCGCTTATCTACATGTTACTCTTTGTGCAGCTAGCGCACCCCTCTCAACATCATACAAATCATCCTTGCGAGATGTGGACATACATTGACATCTCAGTAAGATTCAAGTTGAGACGTGAATGATTGGTCGTGTTTGAACGTTAGTAATTTCTTATGTCTTCGTTTAATCGTCAATCGAGCTTCTATAAGCTGATCAATTATTTTCTAACAGAGCTCCGTTTATTCTTATTTTATTACGTGTGATCGTTCCGAAAAAATAATAATATTGCTTTATTTTCTGCTAAAAAGCACAAACCAACTCGATTTTTTTTACAATCATACCTCAAATATTTAAATTATAATTTCGGAATGAACAATTTATTGGATAATTAACCTAGATCATCGCATTGTTAATTCGATTCATCGTTGAAAAAGTAAGTCAAACCAGTCAAAAACAACGAACACAACACTGTAATAATAATGACTTTCATCGAATCTAAGAACAGAATAGCAAATAATCATATAAGTTATTATGACAACTTTTATAGTAACCCTTTTGTTAGCAAAAAAAAAAAAAAAAAACTCAAATCGCCATTAATAACGGAGAGAGGTGTAGGTCTGGTGGTGGGTTGGTGGTGCGAAATCGAAGCCTCTTCTCTCCCAATCGAAGCCTCGTCTCTGCAATTCCTCATCTCGAAGAGACCTGTAAGTTGATTTCTAGCTCCGTTGAAAATGTCCATGGAAGCGTTTTGCTTCAACTCGAAGCTTTTGGATTGAATTGAAGCCATGGAAGCCATTTTTATGCTGTTTTAGTGTTTTTGATTGCTTGATTTGTGGTGTTAGGTATATGTATACGCGTGTGTGTACCTTCTTCGTTTGGATTTGAACTCTCCGGCATCGGGAGCGGCCAGATCCTGCTTGTTTCTGGTTCCGCGTGTGTTGGTGATTAGGGATCGGTGGTTTTGAGGTGCATTGGTTCTGGATCTCGCGGTTTTTTGTTTTGTACTGTGGTAGGTGGAGTGTGGAGGTTTTCGGATTGGGAGAGGTGCGATTTTGTGTTGTGATCCGGAGGTTAGGGTTTGGTAGATGGCTTCGAATCCTCCATTTCAGGTGGAGGATAACACGGATGAGGATTTCTTCGATAAATTGGTGGCCGACGATTTCGGGCCCGGTGCGGGATTCGATTCTGATGACGGCAAGATGTTTGCGAATCTGAGCATCGGAGATTCAGGCGGTGAAGATGGGGCTGAGGTGAGAGCGGTGGGTAAGACTGTGGATGTCGGTGCTCATGAGGTGGAGGCTAATAGTTCTTCTGTGGCTTCAAATTTCGTCACATTGGTTTCACATGAGGCTGAAGTCAATAGTTCTTCAGTGGCTTCAAATTCAGTTGGTGTGGAGAGTGCAGCTCAGCAGTTCGGTAATGACGGGATCGGATCAGAGGTTGCAATGGATTCCACAGTGAGCAAGGGTATTGGATCAGAGCTTACTGTAGATTCTGCAATAGACAAGGGTATTGGATCTGGGGGTTCAGGGGTTAAGGAGGTGGGGTGGGGTTCGTTTTATGCAGATTCAGTACAAAGTGAAGGTAATGCTTTGGAGCCGTACTCAGAACTCTTTGGTGATTTTGGAGATGGTGCCGATAATTTTCCTGGAAAAGCCGAGGAAAATGTCATTGATGAAGCGAAAGATGTACAGGCTACTGGAGAGCAAACGAATGATGGATTGGATAATTCAGTTAATCATGTGAATTATCAGGATGGTCAAGCATATGGAACATCTGTGGAACAGAGTGCCGAGGGTCAGGATATGAACAGCAGCGAGTACTGGGAAAATCTCTATCCGGGTTGGAAGTATGATTTAGCTACTGGACAATGGTATCAGGTGGATGGCCTTTCTGCTACGGAGACAAATGCTCAAGATAGCTTCGGTGCCAATCCAGCTGATGATTTGAATGCTGTTTCTGATGGGAAATCTGATGTTTCATATTTGCAAACTGCCCAGTCTATTGCAGGAACTGTGACCGAGCCTAGCACAAGTGAGACAGCTTCTAATTGGGATCAGGTTTCACAAGTGAATGGTGGCTATCCAGAAAACATGGTTTTTGATCCTCAATATCCTGGTTGGTATTTTGATACGACTACCCAAGAATGGCAATCGTTGGAGACATACAATTCTTCTCTTCAATCTACAGTTCAAGCCCATGGTCAACAAAGTCAAAATGGATATGCTTCATATGATAATTATTCCCGTAATAATGACCATAAAGAACATGGGCAGGCTGATAATTATGTAACCCAAGGCCTTGCTAGCCAGGGAGAAGCTGGTAGTTGGTCCCAGTCGTACAATAACTACAGTCAGCAAGGTGTAGATATGTGGCAGCCTGAGTCTGTTTCTTCTTATAAGGAGTCTGCTTCTAATATTGGGGGCACTCAACAATTTGGAAATTCATATGGTTCAAAGGTTTCTACAAACCATCATGGTAATCAAAACACACACACAAGTTTTCCATTGCAGGATAACAATAGTCACTACCATGGTGAGGTTAATGGAACTGCTGAGTTACATGGTTTTGCCCCTGTTGGTAACTTCAGCCTGCATCACAATCAGGCAAGTGCGGGGCAGAATCTACAAATGCATAATGCTAGTGGTTATTATGGAAGTTCAAAATTGGTGAATGACTACAATGGTTACCAGGCAAGTCAGGAACCAGTAAATTTTCTTCAGCAACCTTTTCAGAATGGTAATAATTTTTCTCCTGACACCGGAAGGTCATCTGCTGGGCGGCCACCTCATGCCCTTGTCACTTTTGGGTTTGGTGGCAAACTTGTAGTAATGAAAGATAATTCTGTCAGGAACGCCTCATATGGTAGCCAGGTTAGACCATGATATCTTCTCTCCTCATTTTTCTCTATGTCCCTGATATGGCCTTGAGATATACTGAAGATTTTTTTTGTCTGCCGAAAGAGTAAAAAAAATTCAATTGAACCTCTATTGGGTGTTTGCCTTGTTTCATGAGTGTTTTTGTTCTTTTCTGGTCAGGTTAATTGCTTTTCTTTTCAATATCCACAAAGAAATGAAACATTATATTATAGCATTGTTCTAACAAAAGGGCCAATAATAGATTTTTGTTTGGTCTGAAGGATCCAGCAGGAGGCTCGATATCTGTTCTGAACTTGTTGGAAGTTGTCATGGCAAATGCTAATGGTTCAAGCCCTGGGAATGGGAGTTGCGATTATTTTATGGCTTTGTGTCGACAATCTTTTCCAGGTCCATTGGCTGGTGGAAATGTTGGAAGCAAGGAGTTAAATAAATGGCTCGATGAGAGGATAGCAAGCTGTGAGTCTGCTAATATGGATTACAGGAGAAGTGAAAGTCTGAAGTTGCTTCTTAATTTGCTCAAAATAGCTTGTCAGCATTACGGAAAACTTCGCTCTCCGTTCGGAACTGATAGCACAATGAAGGTAAGACACATTCGTGGAGTTCTTTTTTGTTTATTTGTATTATCTGCCATCAACTATCAGGGAGCCACTATAACTGCCTCGATGTCTTTCTTGGCAAATCATACTTCTACGTCAAGTGTCATGTATCTTAAGCAACTGCTTCCACTTAGCTGTAATATTAGACCCAGTTGGTTATGATGTTATTATGGTAAATACTAAATAGTGTGCTATGGTGCTGTTCTTCTTTATATTATTTTGACCACTGTATTATGTACCATCGAACAAGTATTTCTAATACTTTTTTTTTGTAGAACTTCGTATCATGTCTCTTAAAGACTTAAAATCAGGATATATCACTTCATGACATAATTTTCTTCAAGTTACTTGCAAAAATGTTTTCCCATCACAAGTGTCCTATTTGCACGCTCCACCATTCTTTTGGTTAATAACATCTATAATCTTGAGTTTTGAAGTACTGGGAACTATTTTTTTGGCAAAGTGAAGGCATAGTTGATTCATAAGCATGGGTGTTAAGTAATTATTTTTCTCTCTATGAACTGTATTTTTAAGAGACTCCCAGAGGTATGACTAAAGGAATTTGGTATTCCTTTCTGTTATTATTCTTGATAGGAAGATGATCTTCCTGAATCAGCAGTAGCCAAGCTTTTTGCATCTGCCAAGAGGAATGGTGCACAATTCGGTGAATATGGCACTCTTAGTCAATGCTTGCAAAACTTGCCTTCTGAGGGACAAATTCGGGTAGGACTTGAATCACTATGCGTGCTTTCATTACTTCTATAATTCCTATTTTATCAATCTCTGATTGATATCAGTGTGTGTTTTAGGCAACTGCTTCCCAGGTACAGAATCTTCTGGTTTCTGGTAGAAAAATTGAAGCTCTACACTGTGCGAAGGAAGGTCAGCTGTGGGGACCTGCACTTGTTCTTGCATCACAGCTGGGTGATCAGGTTTATTCCTCATTCCTTTCTGTTGCAAGTGACTGGTCTAGATGGTTTGGTGTGTAAGGAAGATTGTCAAATTTATCTAATACTACTTTTTTTTTGTGTCAATCCAGTTCTATGTTGATACTGTCAAGCAAATGGCACTTCAGCAACTGGTGGCAGGATCACCCATGCGGACGCTTTGCCTGCTGATTGCTGGGCAACCAGCAGATGTGTTTTCTACAGATGCCACTAGTGGTAGCAGTCTTCCCGCTCCCATGAATATATCTCAGCAACCTGCACAGGTGACATACTGTGATATATACTTTCTGAAATAATAGGTTTCAATTACCATAATATTTGTTTTGATTGCTTGCTATTTTTTAGATAACTGTGTTGGACTAAACACAAATTGAGTGACACATGCGATTTTTCTGGATGCTTTTGATGTCATCTCTGTGACTAGTAGGGTCCTGTTATTTTACTGTCCATAATTTTTTGCAAGAAGTAAATTCTACTTTTGCTATTAACCACAGTGTGGGACTAATGGTATGCTTGACGACTGGGAAGAGAATTTGGCTGTAATAACTGCAAACAGAACAAAAGATGACGGACTTGTAATTATTCACCTTGGAGATTGCTTATGGAGGGAAAGAAGTGAGGTAAGTCAATTTTGTGATTGTTTTCTATGACTTTTCATGAGAATACTCTATTAATCTCACTTCATTCATGATTTAGATTCTTGCTGCCCACATCTGTTATTTGATCGCCGAAGCAAACTTTGAGTCATATTCAGATAGTGCTAGGCTTTGTCTTATTGGAGCAGATCACTGGAAGTTACCCCGGACCTATGCTAGTCCAGAGGCTATTCAGGTACCTTTTTTTACTCTTCACTGGCTTCAGTGCTGCCAACAGATGAATATGGAACTTATCATTGCAAATTTATTATGTGCAATACTAGCAATTTTTCAGATGATTTTCTCTCTTTATATCTCGGATTGAAGGTAGATATACGTTAAATATAGCTTTATTTTGACCCAATCATGAAGATAGTGGCTCGTGGACACAATACTTCAAATTTATTTTAGCAAACGAGATTTACCTGTGTTCCAATGATTATAATTTTGTTTCCTGTATTTCTTAATATTTTTCATCAAATATTTTATTAATGTTGGTTGACAGCGCCATATGCCCATTAGCCAGTTGGACTGATTTCTATATCATATTCATTGACAGTGTGTTGTGTCTTTAAATGTAGTAATGGATGCTTTTATAGGTTATGCATTTTAGTTGAATTGTTCTTTAATCTAGTCATGGCATTTAGCGTTTCCAGGAAAAACATAATGAAACTCTAATAATTGAAGGCTACATATCATAACGAAAATCTAAGCTTTATGAATTTCTTGTTCAGCGTGTGATATGTAAACGATGCGAGGTCTTACAGATTGACTAACTGACGGTATTATGTATATTCAACAGAGGACTGAGTTGCATGAATATTCAAAGGTGCTTGGGAATTCACAATTTAGCTTGCTACCATTTCAACCATACAAACTCATATATGCATACATGCTAGCTGAAGTGGGAAAAGTTTCAGATTCGTTAAAGTAAGCATGAAACCTATGACATTTTACTACCATGTGCTATTCATGATTTGCAGCATACTACCCTGAACTCCTAAGTGTGCCAATTTACTACCTTATACTTTGAATTTGTTGCATCTTCGGTTTATTGAATATTAAGTTGTGTCTTCTCGTGCTCAGCCACCTCATGTAAAACCTTAATTTCGGTATTTCATATCCCTGAAACCCTAAAATTAACGGATTCTACAAGTTCAAAGTATAGGGTAGTAAACCGGCACACATGAAAGGTAAGGGTGGTAAACTGCAAATCGTGTATAGCACAGGGTAGTAAACCGTAATTTCTTCATTCGTTTTTATTTATTCTTCTGTCGGGTTCCTTATTTAGTAACGGTGTATCAGGTACTGCCAAGTACTACTAAAATCTCTGAAAACCAGTCGAGCACCTGAAGTCGAAACATGGAAACAGTTAGTACTGTCCTTAGACGAGAGGATTAGAACCCATCAACAGGTACTCTTTCATTCTTCTTCAGTTTTGTATCTTTGTCAAGTTCAGCAATCGTATTTGTACCAGTGACCTGATGAAAGTGTTGTATACAGGGTGGTTATTCAGTGAATTTGGCTCCAGCAAAACTAGTTGGTAAATTGCTGAACTTTTTTGATAGTACAGCACATCGGGTTGTTGGGGGCATACCCTCGCCCCCTCCATCAATAACTCAAGGAGGCATCCAAAGTAATGAACAGTTCCATCAATCGAACCCCCTCAGAGTATCGACTAGTCAATCAACAATGGCCATGTCCTCATTAGTTCCTTCTGCATCAATGGAGCCCATACGTGATCAGGGAAATGATGGCAATAGAATGATGATGCATAATAGAAGCGCTTCCGAGCCAAACATTGGTAGAACTCCAAGACAGGTACGCAGAATTCACATTCATCCAAGAATAGAACCCTAAGGAACACTCAGGTGAAAACCTGAAACAATATGAAAACTAGAAACTAATCATATAGCCATTAAAGGCTGAGATTTTAAGTTTGGAACTTTCCGAAGTACACAACTTCCCAATGTTAAGTCAATGTTTCAAATTTAAGTTTGGAAACATCTCATCCGTTTTAAAATTCAGTCCAATGGACACATGGTTTTCAGTTTTCACTCCAACATCTGGTCTTCACCTGATTGTTACTCTAGAACCCTATATTGGACGTTGTTTGTTTGATGAGCATGTGTACAATGTCGTGTACAAAATATATGAGGTTTGCTGACTCAAGGTCGGCTCAGGTTAATTCATCAACGGATACACAAAATAAATCATCAGGTGGTGCATCTCGATTCAAATCCTTTGGCATTGGCACCCAATTTTTCCAGAAGACCATGGAATTTGTCTCAAGGTCCCGCTCAGAGAAACAGGTATGTTTTTGTAACGACTTCGATTTTGTTCCCCACATTGTTAAAACAAAGAATCACATTTTCTTTGTTTGTTAATTTATTCTGAAGGCGAAATTGGGTGAGGAGAACAAATTTTATTATGACGAAAAGCTTAAGAGATGGGTAGAGGAAGGTGTTGATCCCCCAGCTGAAGAAGTGGCGCTGCCACCTCCTCCAACTACTGCTACCTTCCCAAGTGGAATGTCTGATTACAATTTGAAATCTGCAATTACGAACGATGGGTCTCCTCCTACTGGGGGGAGCCCTAAGTTCAAAAATGCAGCTCACGCTTCCGGGATCCCACCTATTCCACCCACCTCGAATCAGTTCTCGGCTCGTGGACGGATGGGGGTTCGATCAAGGTAAATGATCCATTCATGATACCAAGATGTTCAAGTCTTTATTGGGTTAATTGCACGTAAACTATCCTTATGAATTGCCCATAAACCCATGACTCCATTACCTTCACGAATTTCCACGTGTCATCATTGTACAAAATAGAGGGAAACCAAATTTTTCGTCACGCGAGTTAAATTTTTTTTTAATGCCCCGAAACTACACATTCCCATCCTATATCTTCTGATTTCAATAGGATTCCGTGGAGGATTTCGAGGACGAAATCAAATTGAAATCGGAAGAGTAAAGGGTGAGCATGAGTAGTTTTGGGATATTTTAACGGTTTCTGTATATTTTGTGCGATGGTGACACGTGAAAATTCATAAGGTTAGTGATGTGTTTGTGGGCAACTAATAAAGGTAGACATGTGCAATTAGCCCATCATTCTTCTCTGTTGTGCCAACTGAATAGTGTGGATTGAAATAGATAAACATTTTGGGTGTTTGGCAGGTACGTTGACACCTTCAACCATGGTGGCGGAACTACAGCAAACTTGTTCCAGTCACCTCCCGCGCCATCCATCAAACCAGCTGTGAACCATAACTTCTTTATCCCCGGCCCAGTATCATCAACTGTAGAAGCCATTCCAGGCCCTGCATCGAGTGAGGCCGTGACCTCTCCAGCATCTAGCGAACACACCATGACAGGTATGGAAGAAAATGCATCCGAAGACTGGACCGGACATCCATCAACATCAAACCACAGCTACTCATTCCAGTCTCCACCAACACCATCATCTGGTTCTCTGCAAAGGTACCCAAGCATGGATAACATACCAAGCAGCAGAGCAACGGGTAATAGAAACGATGCCAGGTCAATTCAGTCGAGACGAACAGCTTCGTGGAGCGGAGGAGGCAGCGGGAGCTTTAGCGATGCTTACAGTCCTCCTCCTCACCAACCATCATCCTTCATGCCGCGTAACCCTTCTCCCATGCGTATGAACGGTGGAGGTTTTGGTGACGAGCTTCATGAAGTGGAGCTTTGAGGTAACGAAGATGTAAATATACCGAGTTTTGTTACATTACATCGATATATAGTCAGGACATTCCGTCACCTACATCTCGAGTTGATTTCGAGTGATGTGAAGTGGAAGAAGGAAAGGTGATTGTTGTTGAATTATCCCGGAAGGCCTGCATCGGGGGATTGTGCTGGTATAGGTCCATTTGTTCATTTTATTCAAAGTATAAACAGAATTACCTGTGAGGTTAAGATAGACCATTAAGAATCTAGAAGGGGGAAAATAGTGTATTTTGAATTGATAAACGATAATATGCTCTATTTGTTCATTGTATTGTTTTTGTATCTGATTTGAAGTAATTGTGACGGTTGACCTTTTTTTTAAGAAAGTTAAAAGAGGAGTCCTTTAACCGAGAGCCCCTTCCGTCCATCTCCATCAGTTTATTTACTGTTCATTTTTCTGAAATACCCA
>JAYMSV010000852.1:0-14725 GCA_036897745.1 Erodium moschatum | reverse complement strand
AATTGTGAACAAGAAGCCTTGTTCAGCCAGCGCGAACAGTCGGCACGAATAGACTACGACTGTGGATGCTCTAAAGTCTAATGACTTTTATCTGTTTATCAGATTCGACCATGTCACACCATCGATTAAAGATAACGAAAAATATAGTTTAATAATATTCTCACATATTAGACCCGAATCGATCTAATACCACTATGACGTATGATTTTATTAGACTCATATTTTATAGAAAAATAAATGTGTTCAGGGGTTAATTAGACCAATCCAGTCCAGTCCAGTATAGGAGCAAACTCGACAAGTTTGATCTCTAAATTGATCGGAATGGTAAATTTGTTGTCATGTCTTATACAGGTTTATCGGAGAAACTAATGACCAGCGGTGCAATCCTAGGTTCATTCCTCCTCGTACTAACACCAATCGGGCTCTACCATCTCCGACAATCATACCTACTCGAGAAGCAAAACGAGATCAAAATCAAACAGTTCCTAGAAGACTACAAGGCACTCAAGTCCACGCGCTACTCCTACGCCGACGTCAAGAGGATCACAACCCACTTCAAACAAAAACTAGGACAAGGAGGGTACGGAACAGTCTACAAAGGCAAGCTCTCCAACACCATCCTCGTCGCAGTCAAAATCCCCACCCACACCTCCGCCGTCAACGGAGAGGAGTTCATCAACGAAGTCGGAGCCATGGGAAGAATCCACCACGTCAATGTAGCTCGCCTCGTCGGGTTCTGCGCCGATGGGCCCAACCGAGCTCTGGTCTACGAGTTCTTACCCAACAATTCGCTGGAGAAATTCATTTTCTCAGATGGAAATGAGGCGAACCTCGTGCTCGGTTGGGAGAAGATTCGGGACATCGCGTTGGGGATCGCCAAGGGAATGGAGTATCTCCACCATGGATGCGAGCAGCAGATCCTACATTTCGACATCAAACCTCACAATATTCTACTTGATCATAACTTCGTGCCCAAAATCTCTGATTTCGGGCTGGCGAAGCTGTGTTCGAAGGAGAAGAGTGTTGTGACCATGACGGCGGCTAGGGGGACGGTAGGTTACATAGCGCCGGAGGTGGCGTCGAGGAATTTTGGGAAGCCGTCGGCTAAGTCTGACGTGTACAGTTTTGGGATGTTGCTGCTGGAGATGGTGGGTGGGAGGAGGAATGTTGATTTTGGGGTGGAGGAGACGAGCCAGGTGTATTTTCCGGAGTGGGTTTATAAGCGTATGGATCAAGGTGGAGAGTTGGGGATCGAGATTGAGGAGGGGTACGAAGAGATTGTGAGGAAGTTGACGATTGTGGCGTTGAAGTGTATTCAGTGGTTTCCTATTGATCGTCCTTCTATGAAAGGTGTGGTGCAGATGTTGGAAGGAGATGGGGAAAGTCTTACTATGCCTCCTAATCCTTTTAGCTCGCCGGACGGAACCGTGGATCTTGGTGTCGGACCGGCGAGACCCCTCTGTATCGAAGGGTTGGAAATTATTTCGGAAGTAGAGTAGCCACTATGACATATTATCTATTTTAGCATGTACAACATATCATGATGTGAGGATCATGTGGTGACTTGAATGATATGTGATGCACTTTAAATATGTTGTGTTCCAGAGGGTGAGGATCATGTATGAGAATCATGATTTGCAGTGATGTTGGGTTTTTGTTTGTTTTCTCGATTCGAGGTGTAAATTAATGTTTTTTTGTGTGATCAAATTAAGACATGAAATAAATTATTTAGAACAATACGAACTTAATGACTATAAAATTGTAAATTTTGAACACTGTTTGAACAAAATCGATTTTTTAGAGGTCACCGCCGCATTTTGGTTGGTTGGCCACTACTCACGACTCGCGATGCACAACTGTGAGTCGTGCATCGCGAGTCGTGAGTCGGTAACCGCACGATTTTTGCTTCCACAACGGTGCGACTCGTTACTCACGAATCACGATTCGTGCACATGTACTTTTAAGGACATCTATAGTTGAGTTCGAGACATGGCCAAAAAGTGACAAAAATGTGATTTTTCATCTGATTGTCTATCTTGGGTCGAAGCATAGGTTGACCTTGTAAATTCGAAAACACATATAGTTTTTGCTCTTTCCTCTTTTCAGCATCTCTTAGGATGACATATGAGGATTATGTTTCGATCACAAAATCAAACCCTAAATCATCTCATGCTTCAATTCGACTCTAAAGATTCAACTCTCATTACTAATTCACCCGTAATTGATCAAAAATCATCTCCTATATGACCTATAAAATCGATCCTAAATCATCTCCTACTCCAAGAATGATGGCTTGGTCATTAATAGAGCTACCTTTCGAACTTTGGACTCCTCCTACCTATAGAATCGACCACAAATCATCTCCCTACTTCATTACAAATTCACCCTGAATCAATACCGACTCGTCTACTAGAGTTTTGAATTGGTACTCCATTGATAAATTAACTAGAATTAATCATTTTCATTGACAACGAATCATCATAAGAGCATCTGCAGCGGGTCGTTGCAGGAGGTCGTGTCAGGCCTTGCGCCGGCCCGCGGCGCCCGCCGGCGTTGACACGGCTACTGGTGTCAAGATGCCGTATCAAGGAGGAGAGAGAAAGGGGTTGTTGCAGGATCCTGCAAGACGCCCCAAGTGGTGTCAACCCTATGGGTAATCGATGGGCCAATCCCACGCCGACACGTGACGGAAACAATTTAATTGTGAGTGCTTGCAATGGCTCCTTGACACAAGTATTGTCAGACCATTGGAAAATTCGTGTCAAGAGGTTGTGTCAGGAAGAAAAGAGTATTAAAAAAGACCTCCTGCAATGACTCATTGACACAAATCGTATCAAACCATTGCAGATGCTCATCAAAGACATAACAAATTCAGGTCGCAGAAAGGGTCGACGCAATTGATTTCCAATACCGTAAAATTAGACAGAAAATTGAAACTTTGTTCATCCAATTATGGGATATCATTGTGCTGCAACAAACACAAAAGCAATCAAATCGAAACACGTTAACAACTACAGCGAGAGATCATTGAAAGCTGAATCGAACCCTAACACAAGAAGTCAGACATCAGAAATCATAGCAGCGTCCGTTTCGCTCCCAATCGCCGTAGCGAGTGGGTTCGGGGCCTCTGGGCCCTCCGACCTCGCCGGTCTCTTCGTTCAGATCAATCTCGTCTCCATCATCTTCCTCCTCCGTTTTGCTCTGCTTCCCCAGATCCTCCTCCGTGCCAGCTTCTCCTTCCTGGCCGGGGCTGGCTTCGTTGGGTGGAGTCGGCTGCGCCGAGGCCGAGAAGAGTCGGATAGCCGAAGTGGTGCTTGGGCGAATCAACGATTCAGATCGCGAAAGAGCGGAAATCGAAGACGACACTAGACGGCTCATATTGCTCGCCATGGATGATTAAACGAGAAATCGAAATGGAAACCTTCAAGCCTAAAACAGTGATTCGGCGGAGAAGAAGAACCTGATTCATATAATAAGGGGGGGTTCTCTACTCCGCTCCCTACAGAATAATGGTGGTCTCGTGTGATCGTGTAGTTTCGATGGAGTCTATCATTTTGATCTCTACTATGAACGGCTGTGATGCAGATTGCACCAAGTAGCGTCTTAAACGTAACAACACCCGAAAGAAGAAGCCATTTGCGACGCCACGTTGCAGATTATATCAACCGTTAGTATGTTTGCAAGCTAGTTGGTGCCACGTGATTAGGTGCAACGTGATAGGACGTAAGATGGGCCCAAATCCATTTACGAGGCCCAAGCCCAAAAGGTATTTGGATCCAGTCGGCGGGTCGGGACAGCGGCAGAATCAGAGGATATTTCGGAAGGCGAAGAAGGAGAAGGTAAAGCAGAAGAGAGAAAATGAGCGGAGGAAGTCAAATCCTGAGGAGAATTCCCAGAATTCATTTCCCATCCAGGAACTTGAAATCCTCAGCTTCAGGTCTGTGATCTCACTTTTTCTTCTGGTGGTTTCTTCATAACTTTTTTTTCCTATGGTTCTGTGAAAAAGTTATCAATTATTATTTTTTTTTTAATTTTATTCTGGTTTTTTAGAGTTAAATTGTGCATGTGGATGATTTTTTTTGAAGAAATTGAATTGGGTTCTCGGTACTGGACCAGTTTCGTTTCCAAATTTGCAATTATGTGTAATTGTTTATGTATACAGTTCTTTGGCCTGTTTATCATGTTTCCTGAGTCAACTGAGGGTAAACTGAATCACTAGTGAAATGTGAACAATTTATATTTGTATAAGTCAAGGGGTTGGGTTATTTTTGGTTTGACCAGCAGAAGGAAAAAAAAAGGAACTTGGTGTGATCTATGCTAGTCTTTCACTGCATGTTGTGTTTCCCTATGAGCCTGGATTAGATGAAGGTTTTGAGTTGGATTGGTAATTTGGTTTAGACAAGGAATGTAGAATTTTGATGTAGTTGTGAGTCGAAGGAAACGTAGATCACTGAAGGGGAAAGGTCGAGGGAGAGTGTGTTATTTGGGTACTAGGAATAGAGAATGGAAGAAGTGGGCAAGGCTAGGTGGGACTTCATGTCAGAATTCCGAGAAGGCTCTTAACCTTGTCTTCTAATAGAGAACACTGAGATTTACACCAATCCGGGCCTTTTAATGTAATTAGTTTTTTCTCAGTTGTTTCATACGACTTTGATGGTGGTATGAGAAATGCACTGGTTTGGGCTATTTCTTGATTTCAAGTGTTAAACAAGCATTTTGTTCTTCATAAAATATCTGTTTCCATTCTTATCTATCATGTCTAAGGTTGTCTAGTGCTTGAAGATTGTATATCCGCACACAAAAAGGGAAACGTTATCTACACCACTTCGACGACCTTTGATTCTCAAAAACACCCACCAAAAGTGAGGGGTTGTCATTAGCACACTGTCACCTTTCCTTATTAATCAAAATCCGCGGATTCACACGAAATACTGATAGTTTTATCAGGAACACACTGTCACCTTTCTCATTTATCAGTGGTTTTTTTAAACAAAATGGACGGAATTCGTGCTTTTTGGTGAATAACAAAAGGTGACAGTGTGTTGCTTATAACCCCTCACCTTTACAGTGTGTATTTGAGAATCAAGGCTCGCCGAATGTGTGTTAATAAAGTTACCCCTAAAACAATTGTATGGTCATTGCAGTCTATAATGATTTACAGTACTATAGTCTACTACTTTGTCTTTCTTTCCAATGAGCATATAAACATATATTTTCATGGGTAGCTGGATATATTATATCATCTGATGGTGTCATGATTGACATGTAGGTTCTGCTTCCCAAACCGAAGCACTGATAAGAAATGACGAAACTCATCACATTTTCACTCCAAGTTCAGAAGTGCCAGCAGCCGTGAAAAACACTGCAATGGGGGGAAAAGCTTCCCTCCAGCCAAAGCGCACGCCTGTCACAGACAGCGAGATAGAATCTATTATGGTGAGAAACATGTGCATTTAGCCATTTACTGTATTTTATGTATACCGTGCAAATAAACAATCTACAATTTTGCCAATTGAAATAGAGCACATAATAATATAAGTGAACCTGGGTATTTTCTTCAAATAGCTGTCCTTGTGAGGAGTTTACAGTAACGAGTTCTTTTGTCAAAGCTTTGTTAGAAGAAAAGTTCCATAGATGACCAGTCTGTCCTACTCCTTTGTAGGGAAAGATCTGAGGAAATGTATAATTTTTGTTATAAAATGATATGCCTTTATTCATCTGTCACCGTATGTTGGAAATTTCAACTCTAGAGAATTCTTTGATGTTAGTTCAGTATTTGCATCATATCTTGTCACCATACTTTTGCATTAATCGGAGTCTTACACATTCGGAACATTGTTTTTCCGCAGTTGGGTGGCTGTTTCTAATCCTTGGGTTGGGAACATCATGGTGCAACGCTTTTAGGACGCTTGGATTTGCTTTGATTGGCTAGGAGACTATCGGATTTCGCAGGTGAAGATTGGTTGTGTTTGTAATAATCAAGTTCAAATGGAAAAAAGACTAACTTTCCGTCTTGAGTCATGTTCTTGTAAAACAATTTGTACTAACTCTTATGCATCACAAAAGACTGAAAAAGCAATTTTTCCAGATTGATAACTATCTGTTATAGCTAAACTAATCTTCATGCGGATTGGGAAGTCAAAAGTAAATAATACAATCCAATTTCATAAATTGCTAATATTCGAATACTGAATTTTAGATCCAGTTGAAGAATATCAATGTTCCAGAAATGAACTGTACAATATTCATTTCACGACAACCAAAAGATCAAGTAACAGAACCTTGAAAGAAACTATAGACAAAATGTCCTAAATTCTAAGATCACCACACATCTAACTCCTAATTCCTAAATAGCAGGAAGCTTGGAAGCCGAAACATCCTAAGCAACGATCAGTTTCCTTAAATATTAGGAGCAAATATTTTAGGTTGTCGCCCTTGTCACCACTGTATGTTTGTTGCTGTCTTGTTGTCTCTTGCTTTGGTCTTGAGTCTTTTTGTGGTCATTCTGGCCTCCGGGGACTATAGTCTGGTCTTCCTCCTCAGTAAGGTACTTGTCCACCTGTGCAGCAGCTTGGCGGCCCTCCGAGATAGCCCACACCACCAGTGACTGACCTCGCCGGCAATCACCAGCTGCAAACACTCCGTCCACGCTGGTGGAGAAACGCCCGTATTCCGCCTTGTAGTTTGACCTGTTGTCCCGCTCCACGCCCAGCTTTTCTGCCACCGTCTGTTAAGAATCCGACAATATGATGCAATAATTACCAAAATAGCAAAATTCGAAACATGACATCAGAGCATCGGTCAAGATTATGCATTTTCAGAGAGAATACTAACCGATTCGGGTCCAAGGAACCCCATGGCGAGTAAGACGAGGTCCGCCTCAATTATCTCCTCAGAACCTTCAATTTCCTTGAACTGGAACCTCCCGCTATCATCCTTTCCCCAATGAACACGCACTATTTCAAGTCCTTTAACAGCCCCGTTCTCATTTGTCAAGAACCGTTTGGTTAATACCTCGTAAGATCGAGGGTCTTTCCCAAACTTGGATGCCGCTTCTTGATGACCATAATCTACACGAAACACGCGAGGCCACTACCGTGCAAACATAGTTGTAAGTAACACATACACAACTCAAAACATTAGAGGGAGAGAGAGAGAGATTGAACCTGTGGCCAAGGGTTGCCTGGAGCCCTGGTTTGTGGCGGCTCGGGGAGAAGCTCCAGATTAACGATGCTACTGCAGCCATGTCGAATAGATGTTCCTATACAATCTGTACCGGTATCACCTCCTCCAATGACAACAACTTTCTTTCCTTTAGCTGAAATGTAGTTACCGTCCTGGAGATTACTATCCAGAAGGCTTTTAGTATTTGCATGAAGAAACTCCATAGCAAAATGGATACCCGTTGACTCCCGACCGGGTACAGGAAGGTCCCTGCGCCAACAATTACAAGTTAATTTTTGCAACGTTATATCAAAGTAGGATCTGTGATCCAACGAAACTAACTTACCTCGGTTTGGTAGATCCGACAGCCAAAATAAGAGCATCGTTCTCATCCCGAAGCCGATCAAGAGAGTACGACGGATCTTTACCTACATTAGCATTAACGACAAAGGTGATCCCTTCCTCAGCCATGAGGTTAACACGTCGTTGAACCACGTCAATTTTATCTGTCTTCATGTTCGGTACTCCGTACATCATAAGGCCTCCAATTCGGTCAGCACGCTCATAGACCGTCACAAAATGACCCATCCTGTTCAGCTGATCAGCTGCAGCCAACCCAGCCGGTCCACTCCCAACTATACCAACTCTCTTCCTGTAAGCACAAACATATGTCAAGACTTAAGACTTGTCCAACAGAGCCCGGAGACATGGGAAAAATGGTGACATACCCAGTTCTCTGGAGGGGAGGTCTCGGGACCATCCACCCCTCCTCGAAAGCCTTGTCTATGATCGAGCACTCGATACTTTTAATAGACACTGGATTTTCAATAATGCCGAGTACGCAAGAACCTTCACAAGGCGCGGGACAAACGCGTCCGGTGAACTCTGGAAAATTATTGGTCTCTAACAGCCGGTCCAATGCTTCGCGCCATCTGTTTTGGTAAACCAATTCGTTGAACTCGGGTATCTTGTTCCCAAGAGGACAACCCGAATTTTCCTGCATTTTAAAAAATGCTAAATTCGTTACTCTCTGTATTGTATACATAATTTCAAGTGAAATATGTTCAATTCTAACCTGATGGCAGAAAGGAGTCCCACAGTCCATACAACGTGCAGCTTGAGTGTTCAAAAGGGGGCCTGGTTTGGACTCCTCCATAACTTCTTTCCAGTCATTCATACGAAGATTTGGATCCCTGTAATGGACTCCCTCACGTTCGTATCTAATAAATCCTCCATGCTTCTTGGCATCGTCAACACAAGTTGGCCTCGTTTCAGCCTCTCCTACACTCTGTAATAGCTAAAAAAAGTTAGAAACTCCGAGATTTCAGAAAATAAGTAGAAGATGATTAAGACATTACCTGGCTAGGTTTCCCATTCAGAGAAGTAGAAACGAACTTCTTAAGCTCTTCCAGTGCATCTAATCCTTTCAGGCTCGACTCCTCTCGGGCCAAAGCTTCCTCATCCGCTTTCTTCTTCGCGAGAATACGCTTGTAATCTCTAGGGAACACCTTGATAAATTTAGTCACAAGATTATCGAAATCAGCGAGGACTTCTTTCGCTAGCTGACTATTCGTGTGGCGCAGATGTTGCTGGATCATCATTTTAAGAGTCATAACATCCTCTTCTTCGTCAACTCTGTCGAGATCCACGAGTTCTAGATTGCATCGAGACTGAAACGTCTCGTCCACGTCAAGAACATAAGCAACACCACCGCTCATCCCAGCAGCAAAATTCCTCCCCGTTTTACCCAACACAACGACGGTCCCACCTGTCATGTACTCACACCCGTGATCACCAACACCTTCCACAACCGCCATTGCCCCAGAGTTACGCACGCAGAACCGCTCTGCTGCCATACCGTTAAAATACGCTTCCCCTGAAGTAGCTCCGTACAGAGCCACGTTACCGATGACAATGTTTTCTTTTGGATCAAACGTGCTGAGATTTGGAGGGTAGACTATGACCTTACCACCGGATAAGCCCTTACCAACGTAGTCGTTGCTGTCACCTTCGAGCTCTATTGTAATGCCTGGGCAGAGAAAAGCGGCAATACTCTGACCAGCACTTCCAGTGAGTTTGATATGGATAGTGTCTGCGGGAAGGCCTTCGACATGGTAGCGCTTAGTCACTTCATGACTCAGCATTGTCCCAACAGCTCGGTTAGTGTTTGATACGAGAGTGTCGATATAAACAGGAAGGCCCTTTTCTAAGGCAGGTTCGGAGAGTAGGATGAGTTTCTGGTCCAACGCCATGTCTAAGCCATGGTCTTGTTTCTGAACACAGTACTGGGCAGCACCAGGCCGAATATCAGCAGCTGGACGTAGCAACAAAGAGAGGTCAATATTCTGAAGCTTCTCGCTGGTCATGGTCACGTCTTTATCAACTTCGAGCATATCAGACCGACCGACCATCTCGGTGATGGATCTAAACCCGAGCTGAGACATTATCTCCCTCACTTCTTCGGCTAACATGAAGAAGAAGTTGATGACATGTTCAGGTTCTCCGGCAAACTTCTCCCTGAGAACCGGATCTTGAGTGGCAATGCCGACGGGGCACGTGTTTTTGTGGCATTTTCGCATCATGATGCATCCGAGAGTTATGAGAGGTGCAGTGCTGAAGCCAAACTCTTCTGCTCCGAGAAGAGCGGCCATGGCCACGTCTCTACCCGTTTTTAGCTGGCCATCTGTCTGGAGAACAGTTCGACCACGGAGATCATTAGCAACCAAAGTCTGGTGGGTCTCGGCCAAACCAAGCTCCCAAGGCAGCCCGGCATTTTTTATGCCTGTCCACCTGGAAGCCCCCGTGCCTCCATCATGGCCCGAGATCAAGACATGGTCACCGTGCCCCTTCACAACCCCACTTGCGATCACACCCACACCAGCCTCGGATACTAACTTCACACTGATTCGAGCACCCGGGTTTGAGTTCTACACATAAACGGGATACCAATCAGGTATACTACTCGAATCATAGAATTAAAATGTAAATTTGCATAAAAGGATTATGTGTATTACCTTGAGATCATGAATTAGTTGGGCCAGATCTTCAATTGAATAGATATCGTGATGAGGAGGCGGGCTGATGAGTCCGACCCCTGCTGTGGAGTTCCTTGTGACAGCAATATCTCCGATGACCTTGTGTCCGGGAAGTTCACCTCCTTCACCAGGCTTGGCCCCCTATATGACAATCATACTTCAAAATTTCAGATCATATTTGACACCACTACATGCAAGAGACTAATGCATAGTAAAGCAGATACCTGAGCCATTTTTATCTCTAGGTCATCAGCATTTGAGAGGTAGTAACTCGAAAATCCAAATCTCCCACTTGCAACCTGCTTGATAGCGCTCCTCAGAGGATTCATGGAACCATCTGGAAGAGGCTCCATCCGTGACGGTTGCTCTCCTCCCTCACCTTAAGTTGCATTAACAAAAGCAATTGATCAAAAAGGATTAGTAGATGCAAAATCGGCGTGGCATTTTGGATTTTCCACATCAAAAACCAACAGTTGTATAAAGTTTTTAACAACAAATATCGTAGATTGCAAAAATGCAGATAGTCTGGATTAGTATTTGGGCTATCCCTTATTGTAATTATATGCAAATCATGAATAAGTTATGAGGTAGATATGGCAAGGACAAGGTACCTGTATTTGATTTCCCTCCAATTTTATTCATAGCAACAGCAAGCGTAGTGTGTGCCTCGAGCGATATCGATCCATAACTCATGGCACCGGTACAGAACCGTTTCACAATCTCACTAGCAGGTTCCACTTCCTCCAGAGGAACCTTAACCTCCCCTTCTTTAAACTTCAAAAGCCCACGCAAATTACAATTCTTGTTCAGCTCCTGAATGCGCTTAGAGTACTCCTTATACGCAGCCACACTATTCGTCCTCGCAGCTTCTTGCAATTGCGCTATAGCAAGAGGGTCGTTGAGGTGTATCTCACCATTCTTCCTCCAATGATAATCACCCGGGTTGGGCAGAGCCATAGCTTCCGCACCTCCCGGAGGGAAAGCTTTTCTCGGAAACGCCAACTCATGCAAGTGGAGCGCATCTTTTGCGAGCATCTCGAATGTTGCGCCTTCGACCCTGCTCGGGGTTCCAGCGAAGCACCTCTCGATCACTTCTGAAGAAAGACCTAGAGCTTCGAATATCTGCGCGCCTTTGTAAGAGGCCAGAGTCGATATCCCCATTTTGGCCAGAACCTTCATCATTCCATAAGTGCTTGCCTTGAAGTACTTGTTAATCAACTCATCTTTCGAGTGGAAACTGCCATCTGTCTTTGGTGGGACCTTCCCGTCCACCTGTAATCTCCATATGGCCTCTACGGCCAAGTATGGACATATAGCATCTGCCCCGAACCCAACCAGGGTACAGAAATGGTGAACTTCACGTGGCTCGGCCGATTCAACCATCAAACCTATTCGAGTCCGCTCCAGATTTCTGACTAAATGATGATGGACAGCACCAACAGCTAAGAGTGAGCTCACAGCAACACGTTTTGGCGAGAAAGCTGCACATCCAAAGAACCAACAAATATAGTAACATATCAACAAGTGCAAGCAAAATAAAAGAGGGCCTAAATCAAGGGATATATACCTCTGTCCGAAAGCACGAGTGTGGTATAGCCATGAGATATTGCATCATGAGCTTCAGCACAAATCCGATCCAAGGTCTCCTCCAACCCCTTACTACCACGAGTCTTGGAATAAGTTATGTCTATAACTTTGCTCCTCCAGCCTCTATAATCCATCTTCTTAACCGCTTCCATTTCTTCAACTGTTAAAAGAGGGGCTTTAAGCGAGAGGCGTTGACATTGCTCCTCTGTGGTTTCCGTCAGATCACCTTCCGGGCCAATCATACACTCCATGGAAGTGACAATCTTCTCTCGAATAGGATCGATGGGAGGGTTTGTAACTTGAGCAAACATTTGCTTGAAGTACTCAAAAGTTAGCTTCTCTCTGTTAGACATAACGGCCAAAGGAGTATCATTGCCCATAGAACCGAGGGCTTCGGTTCCATCTTTTGCCATGGGAAGCAACAACATTTCTAGAGCTTCAATAGTGTAGCTGTATAGAAAGCAAATATGTAACTAAAATGGAAGAACCAAAATTGAGTCATGAGGGGATTATAGAATCAAATTTACATACCCAAAAGCTTTTAACGGGGCCAATAGACCATGAATGCCCGAGCTTTCCAAGCTGTTATCCCCAGAAATTGGAGGCGGGGTTCGTTTAGATTCATCAACAGATTCAACTACATCCTTGAGCTCAATCTTTTGCCTCTTGAGCCAATCTCCATAAGGCCTTGCAAGAGAGTACTGTTGCTTTAAAGCATCATCATCCACAACAACATGGTTTTCAAAATCAACCAGAAGCATCATGCCAGGGTTAAGCCTTCCTTTTCTGGATACGTCTTCTGGGGAGATATCTACTACACCAACCTCACTAGCCATTATAACTCGTCCACTGTGAGTGACATAGAACCGACCTGGGCGCAGTCCATTACGGTCCAACGTAGCTCCTAGGTAGCGACCATCGGTAACTGCAAGTGATTGATACAGTGAGTATAGTAACGAATTAAAATATATTAAGAGTTAAATTCTGTAATATTATTACATGATATAAGAGCTGGCCCGTCCCATGGCTCCATAAGAGCTGAGAAGTACTCATAGAGATCTTTCCTCTGAGGATCCATGTTCTTGTCGTTTTGCCATGCTTCAGGAATCATCATCATGATAGCTTCAGGGAGGCTTCTACCAGCTCGAACCAGAAGCTCCAGGACACCATCAAAAGAGCCTATGAGCACAAAAAATGAAATTAAGAACCATTAATGATCAATTAATAGGAATGCAATATCACGAGTGGCGAAGAAATATCACCTGAATCTGACGAGCTGACATCCACAATCGGTAGAAGCTTTTTCAACTCGCTCTGTGAGAGACCGAGCTCTGTACACTTCAATAGGCCCTCTCGTGCCTTCATCCTGTAAAACATGTATTCATATATAATACACCCAGAAACATCTTTGGAGTGTATTAAACTCTAATTAATTAACAAACTTACCAGTTTACATTGCCTCTAAGTGTATTAATCTCTCCGTTATGACCCAATACTCGCATAGGCTGGGCCCGATCCCAACTGGGAAAAGTATTTGTCGAGAACCGAGAGTGGACCTGCACCAACAATCAAAAAGAATCATCCTTATATTCACAATTTCATCCATCATGTTCAAAAATGTGAGAAGGTGAAGTGAAACAACATGGAACCCGTTTCCACTAACTACATGGGTACTCGATTCTCAACAACCAAATCCGCAGAAAGATTCAGCAAATATGACTTGTTTGCACTTGATAACGGGGTTTTCTTACCAACTCACCCAAATGAATCATCCAAATTCAACTAGTAATCAAGGTAGGGGAAGAACTTAAGAGATCATCCAAACCTCAATGCCTCAGAAGTCATTCCTCAACCTTGCATCTTTCTTCGGTGATTCCCGTGCTGTGTTGTTGAAGTATGAAGTTAGTGGAGACAGAAACAAAGAGAAAGGATAATAGATTTACCAGGGCCATGTAGCTCGTAAACCTTTCGTTCCCAAGATCCGCATAATAGTAGTCCTTTAGCTGAACGGGCTTTAACTGACCCTTATAAACAATAGTCCTACAAAAATTAGGCCAAGCGATAAGTTATTTGGGTTAGGGAAAACCATGCAATGAAGATACGAAGTTACAAAAAACATACCTTGAGGACAGAGAGCATATATAAAAGTCCTTAGCACCTCCATGTTCGAGGTTCAATGCAGCTCGGATTGCAGCCATTGAAAGCCTTCTTAATATATACATCTAAGAAACAAAGGAACGCAAAAAAGCAATGAGCCTTACAATTGAATACAGTAAGATCTACAATGAATAATTATAAGCTACATGCTACTCAAAATCAATTTGGTTTCCAAGTTCACGTCATCTTAATAACCCAATTGAATCAAGAAACTACCTGTTGTTCCAAATCCACACTCGACTTAGGAGAGCGTGTGAGGAACACTTGCTGGACCACAGGTTCAGTGTCCAGAGCACCCTGGCCCAAATCTGAATTATCAGTGGGCACAGATCGCCATCCAAGAACACTATGCCCAAGAGACTCTGCAACCTACAAAAGAACAAAACTTTCTCATTTACTTCCTCTAAACCAAAACTTTCTTTGTTCTAATGAAATTAAAATTACCTCTGCAAAGACTTTTTTGCTCTCTTCCCTCCGCTTATCGGATGTGGGCATGAAGAACATACCAACAGCATACTCACCGGGTGCGGGCAGATCGAACCCAAGTTCCTCAGTAACCTGATTAGCACAAAGCAACCAACAAGCCCCAAGCTCTAATTTCAGTTTCAAAGTACAAATAGCCACTCAAAATCAAGTAAATAACAATAAAACCTGTATTTTAATTTACCACACACATGCATATCGATCCAAAAGAAACGTACAGAAGCTAAAATCGAATGACGTTTCAAACATAATGAGCCTAAAACACATTAAAACAAAACCATACAGTAAAAAGGGGAAAT